>KZ345845.1:80932-97492 GCA_002352805.1 Teladorsagia circumcincta | reverse complement strand
AAGAGTGAAATTCATCTTGTCCCTTTTTGCCCAAGCGAATTGATTCACCCACCCCTAAGATTCTTCATACTGCAAAAAATAGAAGCACCGAAGTTAGCACGAATTATTGCAACAAATGCCCCCCCCCCCCAACGATCGTCAGGCTGATCGTTTTCTAGTAAAGATAAGTTAGCGTCCGAAACTGTGCGCTTTCTGCTGCAAAAGCAGCAATACAAAGTAGTTGACGGGGCGCTGTTATGTCGCCTTCATGACTTCGTAACAGGGTGAATAACGGTCGAGGAAATCCTCGACTATGGCTCGGTACTGTGTTAGAATGGTATTGAGAGTAAATGTACTGGCGGCGAGCACAAAGGGCTCGTACGCGGTAAAAGTGAATATGCGCGACTCAACACGCGAAAATCCTTGACGAGTAGTCGACTAATCCTCGACTAATCTTTACCCTTCTTCGCGATACCGTCTTTACCGTGACGCATTGGCAACCAGACGACTTTTGCGTGTCCCTTTTTTTCGAAAAAAAAGCTGAAAACCAAAACCCGAAACCCCACCCAATGAGATGAACCTGCGCTAGCCACATTACCAGTGTGGGAACCACAAAACACTGATTACTGCCCTATCTTACTTTATCTTAGTTGATTTCAAGTAAGGCACAAATCATCCCCTTGCACAGTAGGCTAAGCCCGTGTAAGCTTAAAAACTTGTCCGGATGGTCTCAATTTCTTGCCCGAGGATGGCAGCAAAATTGGTTCCAGATCTCTCACTGCGAATGTTGTACCAGCACGTTAACTAATTTTTAACTGCCCGCCAGGCCACTTTAGCCCGAAAGGAGAAAAAAGAATCTTTTCCATGCTACATCACAACTTCGGTACGCATCATCGCATTGCGACAAAAAAAGCACGTTCCAAAACGCAGATGATCGGTCGCCGATGTGGTAAACCAGATCATATCGTGGAGTAAAGAACACAGTGTGAAAACCATCGATCATAGCAGGTACGAAAGTGTGAAAACCACAGAATGTAGCAGGTAGGAAAGCAGTTTCAGCGAGCTCACACATCACAGGGATACCTTCAATTGGCTACTGTGAATTGGTCTGTAGAATCTATCAGGACTTCTTCCTCCTCGACAGTGGACATATACGGTTGACGATTATGTCCATGGGGGTGGGAACATTCAAGTTAGTGAGCCAACTGTTGTGCTTGGGACTGAGCCTAAGGCAATGGCAGGGAATCTGGGGAGTATGTGAGCAAGGTGTGTTCTCCTTGGTGTTTCTCACCTCTGCTAGGCTTAGTCCTGGTGTCACCTACCATCGGCCATGTTCTGTTGCCCCCCTTGGGACATGAGCGCCATACGGTTTTCTATGGCCGGATTTGCGAAACAGCACCACATAGCGTGAAAGAATTCGTTATTATGAACGCTTTTCCATGCTCTGCTTTCATATGATAGCATCAGATAGCATCAACGGCGTTGAAAGAACACGAGGAAGATTTTCCTTGAAGATATTTGTCACTTACCAGGAACGTCTCCCAGCTTTTCCAAAACGGCTCCTTGCATGATGTGGAAACACCTGCATGTAACATAGAACTATGCTTTATTTATCCTTAGCAGCTCCTGAACGCTAAATAAAGTAAAGTTTCGTTCATGGTTCGATTCCCCGTGGTGACAAAGTTTTGCACATTCGATTGGCACCTGCATTATATGGCAAAACGGGACTCGCGGGTAGCAGTGGGTGTCTTATTACCACAAGGGTCATTGGTGAACTACCGGGGATGCAATAAGAAAAAGACATGTGTCTTCATACTCGGATGGATTTAATCACACTTCGCCCAACTCCATGCGTGTGCTCCCAGCTTAGAACTGAAGAGCGCATAACCTACAAACCCTCCATACAAAACCTTCATAATGGCCATCTACGTGGAGGAAATCGGAAAAAATTTGTCCCCGAAACATTTTGCACTGATCGAGCTCAATGGTGTCCTCAACGGATCGTGTACCATTACGAGGGTATATGAGAGGAGGGTTCTTGAGGGGTTTGCCTATCCCACATTAAATCGATCCAAGAAATTATGAAAGAGCTTCAGGCTGAAGCAATTACTGGATAACTCCTTAAGCTCGACGACGTTGACAGATGACGTCATATTCTGAAGACAGTGAGGGTGATGAATTAGGGCCTGCGCCTACTGATAGAGACAATTGGGGGGAAATTTGATGAGGAACATCCGTCGACGACGGCAGCCTCTGCGGAGAAAAAAGGCCGAAGTGCGACCTGGGCAAAATGTCGTCTTTTTGGCCCTTCATGAGTTTGTGCTACATTAGTTGTTACCAAAGAAGGCGTCAAATAGGTTCAGCACTCGGACTTTTAAATACGTTTTTCGCGAAAGACTTTGGTGTGTCTGCAATTACGGTACGAACGATCGCGGGTGACAATGAGTATTTGCACTTTCGAGATGTTGAATACATGGCACAGCGTCTTCGCGATCCTACCAAACTGTAGTGAGAAATAGAGCTAACAAGGGGAGGACGGTAGTACGAAGTGACCGTTCGAAATGTGATGAATACCACTTGATGAGCCTTTGAACGCCGATTCCAAATCTGCCTTCCGAATCTGTTAAACGATTCTCTGAACGAAGTTATGAAGCAAGACAGCGCAACGGCCGTGAGCGGGACTCACACTGAAAACATCGTAGGATCGGTCCCTTACGTGGTTACTAATTTCCATTCTTTAGGGAATCAGCTAAACGGCTTCCGTTGGCCTTTTTACTGGATTTCTGAAGAAAGCAAAACAGCAATCACTATGCTTTGACTGTGAGCCCCGCCCACTGCCGTTCTGCTGTTTTGCTTCATAACTCCGTTCAAGGAATCGTTCAGCAGATTCTGAAAACAGATTGAAATCAGCCTCCAGAGACGCGTCAAGTGGTGTACATCTCATTTCAAACGGCCACTTCGACCTACCATCCTTCCCTAGTGAGTCTATCTCTGTTTCGACGCTAATACAAAGTAGCCTCATAGTTGGCATGTTTAGCGTTTTCAGTCTAGTTCGCAGATGCAACCGACGGAGGTTCGCAAACAAATAGCATGGCAGCAATAGAGAGAATCTCAAAGCGGTGAAATTTATTAAATGAAATGCTTTCAGTCGAAGGAGGATGGCAGCGCAAAGGCTGTAGAGAGCTCTCCAAAAGTCGTTCGAACTCCTGGTGAGTTTCGCTTTATTCTGTTCAAATTTAAAGCAATTCCTTCAAATGTTTAGATGCTATGGTCGGTCTGGACAACTTTATAGATTTTCTGGATGCAGACGAGGTGCGTTTTTCTGCTGGCTTCTTAAGTGGACTGCGTAATTTCATGGACACGTCAGTGCACTGACGCTCTACGACGGGTAAACTTGTTCAGGTGTCGATAAGAATCGGGTGGACGCCAGAAAAACTTCCAAGGAATTGGGAATTTTGCTAATTATGACAGGGGCTCTGCTAAGGAGATTCGTAACGACCCAATTCAAGAACTGCGCGGGGATCACTTGAAAAAAATGTGAGCTAGATTCTTGCTGACAAATGTCACAAAGGATTAATTACGAACTGTCTTCTCACCTACAAGCGATAATTCGAAGCTTGATTATTTTTAGTGTCTGCTTGGCTTCACCGTAGCAAAACAATGCAATATTAACAATACTCATCCTTTGACTTATTAATCATTAGATTTTTGCTCTCAATTTTTGCTCTTTTTGCTTTATCACAGTAATTTCCTTTCTTCAAAAATGAAGATTATCCCGACCTTTTCAATATGAGATGTCCACCCATTTGATTTCTCTGATGTCCTCCGTCATTCAGAACACTTTCAAAACTCTTCATCTGAAACTACAGAACTGTGCCTATTTTCTTAAGACTCCTTTTCTAGAATTACCGGATTGTGATGAAAGCTTCCCCATGTTCTCAAATTCATGCCCACTCTTTGTGACGTGACCTTACCCAGGTTTGGATGAGGGCTGTGTGATGCTTATCAAAGCGCAAACTGTGATTCATAATTCAAGTTGATCGCTACCCTTTTCAATTGTTAAGCGCGAAAGAACAACCATTAGATTGTTGCATCATAAATGTCGCTCAGATTTAGCTCCCCCCACTTGGCTGCGTATGAACCTCTAGAGGTACGTAAGCATTTTTTCGAAAGAGGAAATCTAGGAGTATAAAGGCGACTACTCTGTCCACACCCTTCTGCTTTTTACCTGAGTTATTCCTTCGAATGATGGCTGATCGAATATCGTGGGTGTGCACGTGAATAATCAATAACATCGTGATGAGCTGAATTAACCTCGCACAGTCACAGCAGGTTGTTAAGAAAAAGCGAAGTGCATCAAACCGTGCATTGGCTCTGCGAAGAAGAAAACAATGATATGATAAAGTTACTTCACGACATCCAAGCAGCATTTCTCAAAAAAATCACCAGTACAAGGTGTGAGATCGACCGATCGACCTTTGACTTCCCAGCCAACCACTTTTTGACACACTCCATCTAACTACTGTTTATCCGAGTCAAAGCGGCATGTTGTGGGGGAGAAACAGTTCTGAGTGTACTAGAAATCCGGACTTTGGGTGTCCAAGTTTGCCGGCGCACAGTTGCTACGATTCTTCGAGAAGGGCGTCGAGGCTATGCGTGAGGAATGGCGAAGCTTGAAGGTAGTATCCATCTTTCGTTCCGAGGTGCCGAACTGTTGCTGTACCAACGAAATTTATGTACGTCCTAAAGCGGCATTTATAATGCAACAACCTAATATTTTATCCCTAGTTTTGGGTCGGAACGTACGAAATCACCACTTCTTAACGCGCATAGACGTGCTGCGAGTGGTTAGATAGGAGGTAAGCAAACCAGCCCGTTTGGCGTTTCTGCTGGGGCTGTATACTGATTGTTAGGGAGGAGGTAGGGTCCTCGAGGTCGACGGACTACTTGATCTCGGTCGGTACGGTAGGAGAGTGATGACAAATGTGGTGCAGCTATGTCCAAGAAAGGGCTGGTCTGCTCACCTCAGGAATAGCCATGGAAAGAAGACAAATCTCACACGTCTGTCCTCTCTCCAAGGCTTAATCCTGAGGTAAGCATCAAGTTGAGGCGATTAAAAGGACCGGGTTGAGGTAGTCCGTCGATCGTCGGGGACCCCATCCCCTCCCCAACATCCAGCATACGATCCTAGCAGAAACGCCAAACGGGCTGGTTTGTTCACCTCATTAGATAGTCGGTGAGCTTCCGGGCCAACCGCGTCGAAGGGAACACTATGCTATTATCATCCATTGCCGGGGCATATCAATAAATGTTAATTGCGTTTTGGTCCGCACCCTTAGGGGATCCGTCTACCTCCACATTGGGTACGTTTCTCCTTGTCCTGCCTTGTTCTTAACGTGGAATCCTCCCTAGACCTGCATTGTTCTGTGCATAAGCTTAAAGGCAAAGGTCGGGATGCGGTGACCAAATCAATCCCTTTCATCATCTCTGTGCGCGGTTGCGCACCTCAGAGACGTTACCACACTCACAATCCGAAACAGCGTGGTAATAAAGCCCCAGTGGATGCATTGTTCGTTACCGCCACCTGGCGGCGCCATCCCCCCTCCCCCCAGCTCCGCAAGTGGTGCGTAGCTGGCATAATGTGTGAGACAAGCTAGGTTGATTGCCGTATCAACCGATGGAACGGCCGGCATATCCACAAAAGTCGTTTTGACGTGCTTCTCTCGAGAAAGCCTCCTTCGCTGCTCGAACCTATCGACGGTTTCTTTTCGTCTTTTCCCCGCTGTCGCTCCTTTTCACATCTCTATAGTCAGTTTCAATCGCCATAACCCCATATTGGACCCGACTTCTGGCTTTGAGCTAGCTCAACCGGTCAACTGGCTGTGAAACTGCACTAAGGTTTATACGTTTTTGGCGCTTTGTCATCCTCAAATCAGGTGTCTCACTTTGAATGTGACTGGTGATGCTCTTGCATGACAATGATCATGCGTGTGAGCCTGAAGTACTCGTTCCCATAATAGCAGCATTCTCTGCCCCCATAAATCGTTAGCTTGAGAGCCTCACTCAGCGATAAGAACTATGGAAACAAAAAAATTTTTGTTCGTTCTTTTTTTGCTTTGATAGACGATTCGAGAAACCGGGCGGATTGTTAAGCATCCAACTTTCGCCGCACATCTTCCTTTTTCATCAGTGGCAATAGTTTTTCTCTCTTCTACTGCACCCTATTCTATCCTTCATTTTCTCTCTATTCTCCTAATTTAGCCTTTTTTTCAATGAATTCCCTGATACTTGGCTTCCAACGGCTAACTTCTCCCCATGCGCCTATGTCACGTACCCGCGACCGTCCATAGCGTGGGGTTTTCGTAGGTTTGTTTCTCTACAGAAACTGAATGTTGTAGCGTGAAGTTTTGTGCATTGTCGCTAGTGGTCACTGCTGACATATCCATGTTGGGAATGAATGCAGAAAGCTCCCAGAGATCACTCTTTTAATCCTTTGACGACCGCACGCTCTATACTTGTCCGGCGCCTAGGACCGCGCGTATTTTTCGGTAGGTGAGACCGTGGCCCCATTACAAGTGTTTTTTCTTTCTTTTCGCGTCAAACAAAAGCAGTTTTCGGACCATTCTGTGTGAGAGTTTGCGGAAGGGGTCTTTAACCAATCATTGCTCGGAGACTTGTAGAATTACCAAAATAGGCAACTGTTTAGAAATTTTCTGCCGTGGTTCGTCGGCGGGCCATACGTTTCCACAAGATCGACTTGGTGTGGTCCGCCGGCGGACCACACGGTCGTCAAAGGGTTAGAGTCACGTTATACGGCAGATCCGCATGTACACCCTTTGTGCGGGAAATTTGTACGCCCATTGTGCAGATCCACATACTTTAGCTAGGAGAAGGATCAGGAATTACTGCTTCTTGGTGGAAGGGGGCTGGAGGTGATTGGAGAACACCTCTCACTGCGACCTATGCAGGTTAAATTCGGTCTATTGAATGAGAAATTTGAGTGGTCATCATTGCAGTTTCGTTATTTATTGAAATTTCAGAAGATACCAGACATAACGAAATCTGATAAATCACCAAGGAAAGCCAATGCCAAAGAAGGTAATCAGGAACGGTGAGTTCAACTCAAAATTCAAATCACTTTTGGGTATATAAAACGCTTATTTCACTAGAAGGGGGCTGGTTTATGAGAAGGGGAACGAAGTAGACAGCAAAAGGCTGAGACTCGAGATTGTTTCGGGGTTCGTTAAAATACGTAAGTGAGGCAGTGCGAATGCGTTTTTTCGAGACGATCACAACCGCTGGTTTGTGTTGATGAAAAGAATAAACAGTGACGTGCTAATGCGGCCGTATCAAGTTGCGAAAGTACCATCTCACCTAGGAGTAGAGTTTTGGCTGCTTCACTCAATCAGCAGCATTAGGACGGCACTGTTTATCTCTCTAACAGGGAGGCTCTTTCAGATTTTGGAACGCTTTTCCAAAATGGTTTCTTGTAAAGGCTCATGCAAGGGACATAAAACTATGGTCCATTTCTCCTGAACACTTCTAAGAACGTCAAAACAGTAGTGAAGAAATGCTCCAAAGTTCAATCCCCCGTGGTGGCAAACTTTTGCAATCTTTGTTGGAGCCTCCAAATTGTCGCCAAATTACGAGGAAAACATGTTAATCGATGTCGGTGCCATTTGGACACAATTTGGAGGCGTCAACATAAATTGCAAATATTAGTCATCACGGAGGGTCGAACTTTAGACCGTCTCTTCTCGATTATTCTGACCTTCCTAGAAGCGTTCAGAAAAATCGGACCATGGTTTTGTGTTCCTTGCATGAGTCTCTACAAAGTGAAGGAAAATCTCATGTCTCTCCATTTTGAAAAAGCGGTCCATGTTCTGAAAGACCTCCCTTGTAAGTATCTAATCGGTGATCCGTGCATCCAAGAAAGAGACCGGTGGGAAAAGTGAATCGATTTCGCAATCCATTGATAGTCTCATTGAGAAAAAAACGCTTTCTACACTTCCATTAGCTATACTTATTTCAGCAACGAACCTTCCGATGCTGTTAGCGAGCTGGAACGTTCTGATTTGGAGAATCAAGAGTTGGACGATTCGCAGACCATTCTGGCAACGACTGAAGCGCCTTCCACGACAAAAGCTCAGAAAACAACAGCGACAATATCTCGTCATCGTCCGACGGTGAAAGGAATCCCCACTAAAGTACTTACAACGACACCCACCACGCCCTCCACAAAATCCCATCATCGTCCTACAGTGAAGGTGGTTCCTACCGAAGCCTCGAAACGTACCACCCCGTCCACAACACCTTCCCCTCGTCCGACATTGAAAACGATCCCTACAGAAGCCTCCACCGCGACATCCACCGTCCCGTCTACAAAATCCCATCATCGTTCTGCGGTTAAAGCGGTTTCTACCGAAGCCTCCCCCACGAAACGCACCACCCCGTCTACGAAATTCCAGCATCGTCCGACATTGAAAGCGATTTCTACTGAAGCCTCCACCGCGACACCTACCGTCCCATCCACGAAATCCTACCACCGTCCTACGATAAAAGCGATTTTTACCGAATCTTTCGCCACGACACGACCCATCCAGTCCACCACTGAGGACACATTCGCCGAATTTAATGATCGTTCTTTATTCCGTGACATCTCATTTTTCGATGGCCAAGAAGAGCAATCACAAGAGAAGATCGAGAAGGTGGCTCAAAAGATTCATCCACCTATCGATGATTTCCAGTGGGCAATCTTGCCCAACAAAACGACCTTACTCAAAAATGCCACTTCTAAAAAGAATCATCCGAATGTGGTACGGTACTTCGTGAAAATTACAAGAGGTCCGAGATTGTCACCAACTCGGAGAGCAACTGTTTCTTCAACGGTTGCAAGCACAACTGCTACGCCTTCAACTCCGATCACGTTGAGAACCTCTAGAATGAGGTCTTCTACAACAACTGAACCATCTATAACAGTTGCGCTACCCATGAACATACTTGAAGAACAAAAATTGGAAGGGTTCTCCCGAAGGAAATTGAAGCCGCTTTTGACAACTACGCCTCGTGCTAGTGCTGCCTTGAAGCCATCTAAGATATCATTAAATAGACCTTCTTTCTCAAAAGTAGAAGGAGCCATCACGTCCAGACGTAGTCATCCCGTACCTGAATCTAATCCTACAGAAACCGCTGTACCATTGTCTCCAGCTTCATTTGCTTCAATTGCACAGCGTTCCTCTCCCCAACTTTCCAGTTTACCAAGGACGAACGTTTCAGCGGCGAAATCTTGGATGTTCGTTGCTGGTCAAATAGAAAGGAAGAAAACTTCAGCGTCTACTGCGGCTCGGAAATCTCTTTCGCCATTATTACTGGTACCCCCAACGAGTAACCAGACGAACCATGCAGAGGGAGACTTGTCTTCTTTACCACCAACTACAACAAGCTCTTCTTTATTGCCTGACGCAACCCTTTCTGAGCTGTTTCCATCAGTTCCGCTATCAGAAGAGGAAAAAACAACAAACACGACCTCCAATTCTTCAGGAGAACTGGAAGACAATGACCTCGATTTATTTGAAAACATAGAAAAATTTTTTGGTGAGCCACAAAGTACAACGACCACAGCGCAACCGACAACGTCACCCGACGAAACGGAAAAATCGCCCCGACAGCGACCGAAGCCCTCACAGCCTTCACTGCCTGCACCAACTCCCTCCGATCTCTGGTGGACTCCTAGGCCCAGTTATGTGGGGACTGAGACTTTGCCAGCTATCTCTCCCTCACAGGAAATGGACACTACTTCGGTGGAGCCTCTGAAAAGAAAGGTGAGTAAACCAGGACTTCCTAGTCTAATAATTCACTTTCTTCTCCAGTTTTATTTTTTATGAAAAGAAACGCCATTCATGGTCATGTGACTGTCGAAGTGCCACCACATTGAAGAAGGTATAAGAAAATCAAGGAGAAAACTCAATTAGGGGGGACCACTCCTTGGTGTCTTATCCCTAGTCCTACAGAGCACTCCTTTGGGCTCTGTGAGACTGACGATAGGATGATATGTAAGCCACTCATTTGAAGCGCATTTTTGATACGAACCAATCTATGTCCTTTATTCCACACCTGTCCATATCCTATCCAACTTTCTGCACCAGGTGATCTACCCAAGAGCTTCTGCACCCTTAGGCCAAGGCGAAGGTTCCCATTCCCCTAGTTTAGGACCTTTTCTGTGGGCCATTGTAGCCGAATGACAGAAGCTCCTTAGGAGTCTCCTACAGTACACCAGTACTCATTAGAGGTTCACTTCATAAGATCGATTACGTTCTTATCTTGGGTGTCGAAGAACAACTCAACCCAACAACACAATGATGTCCCCCCCCCCTTACTGGATTTTCACCGGAATTAATTATAAAACTCAGGAAAATTTCCCCCGTAGCACGTTGTGAATCTAGGCAGAATATTTAGACAGTGCCCTAAAGTAGTGAAAAAAAAAGTAATGTTTGCCATGTGACAGGGCTTTAAGTACTGAAATTTGTAGCGATAAGACCCGAAGACCTTCCAAACAGATACTTTTGAGCGCCACTGTAATTATTTTGTGCCAACCCTTATTGCGGCAAACTCAATTTGTGTCATTGTAGCGGATTATAGGATTACATTACAGGTGACTTCTCTGAAAAGAAAAGTAGACGAAACGGTTCATGCACCAGTTCCTCTGGTTCCACTTGCTCGAGCATCGGCTGTCGGTCAGATCACATACTCGACCACGATACCGTCTGAATTCGCTTCACTACCAGAGCTGCCTTCCACCAGTGGACGCAGCTACAGGAGAACTGCCCTTATGGCTGTGCCTGAGTCGCATCTCCAGCACTTAAAGGCCGAATTAGATTTCTTATCCAGCGGAGAAGGAGCAGTCGTCGCGCTGCCGCCTGCAAAGATGGAGCGGCCGATGCGCTACGGTAGGGCGAGAAGAAAGATAGTATATGGGAAGAGGAGAAAAGCAAAGCAAGGTATGCCTTCCTTTGTATTAACACATTGACGACAGCGCGCGTTTTGGCTTTTTTGGCCAGGTGGGACATGAGCAGTTTGGCGGGCACGATCTCTGAGACGCGCAACCGCGTCTCATTGTCCCACAAAGTGCGTTTTTCGGAACTCAACACTGAAAACAGCCAAACAGGAGTACAATGGGAGAGAGATGCGTCGGCAGCGCTGCACTCGCCTGCCCGCGCCTTTTGAGCGAGATGGTGATAAAATAGCACAAAAATAAAGTGCTGTAAACCAGAGGGAGTAAGCCAGTTCAGGGAAGTGGGACGTAGGGAAAGCCACTCGAAATTCGTAGGAACTGGAATGTGTGCGTTTACATCATCTTCCTCGAAGGGCACATTAAAGTTGCGCACACTTTCGCTAACTCAAGTCTCCTTTCAGCTCTTGAAGCGCCCGAAGCGAGCAGTTCTAGCAGCTGTTTTCAAGCATATCTAACCATTTCATGGACCATTGCGTTTATAGTTAGGTTACTGTATGACCTACAAAATAAATACAAACAACTTAGAGAGAAGCCGCGCATTCGTTAGAAAAAGGGATGAGTAGGGTGAGACGCGCAACCACGTCTCAATGTCCCATGTGGGCTGCAAACTGAGACGCGCAACCGCGTTGTCGTCAATGTGTTAATACTTTTTTCCATCAGCAAAGAGCTTGAGAAATGTCGCAAATACTTAGGTGAGTGCCCCTTACTTGACGTTAACGGAAGTTTGCTTAGTTTACCATTTCAACTTCGGAATGGACAATTTTTGAAACATGATTCAAAACATTTGTTCAATCAAATCCAGACTTTCTTCAATTGATTCGCTTTTTCAGTTGAACCCGGATTTTATGCAAATGTCGTGAACACTTTTTCAAACAAACTCAGAAATTTTTCATAAATTTAGGACGCTTTCAAACAGCGCGGGCGTTTTCCACATTAAGGCCGATGTCAGACTTTGCGAGTCGCGCGAGTCGCTAGCGTAAGCGGTCGCGTCGCGGCCAGTAAATCGCTCGGTGAGCTGGACCGCAACTCGATCGCACACGCTAGCGAATCGCTAGTAGCGAATCGCGCGATCCGCAAAGTCTGACATCGGCCTAAACAGGATGCATGTTCATGACAGTTGAAGGCAATCTTTAGATAAAATGTATTATTTACGAAATTAACTTATGCGCCGAAATATTCAAGCTTCGCTCGCAGAAGCGCATTGGAATTCGCTGAGGGTGGACTGTGAAGTGAGTAAAGTCATTAAATTGGTTTCCATTTCAGTTCATCCTACCACTAGAAGCCCTCCAGTTGAGACGATAGAATCTCACGCAACGATCGACACGAAGGTAAAGTGAATTTTCTACTAATCAGGGCAAAATCCTTTGCTTGCTATCTGCACCGTCAATCGCTTATGTCGATTCAAGACACAGTTCACGTTGTTTTGCCGACTTCAAAACTCTCCAACTATGAAAACTTGTGCTTCTTATGAGACGAAATTTCATAGCCGATAGGGACATTTGAACTTTGGTGCCATTTCCAGAGTTTTTCAAGTTTTCTCTTCTCCGTCTGACTTTCTAAGCCGACACAGATCAGCGTCTGATAAAATGCGACCAAAGCATGACTTTTTCCATCACTTGAGACTGCTGCCCTCTGCGCTATCCCCACGTACTCGCTCCTTTAAAGACGCTATGCTAATTTTCTGTGATGAATTCGAGTAAGAAGATAATGCTCACTAATTAAAAAATTGAATCAATCGCAATCCAGTTCTATTATCAAGGCGGAAGTTGCGATTGGAAGGCAGCATATTAAAATCAAGGTAGATGTGGTCATACTGCCGGGATGAAGAAAAAACTATGAGAAACGGCCCAGAACTCGCTAAATCGGATCCCTTCCTTGCCCTTTGATCTCCGCACTCATGCGACTCATCGGTGCTGCCCTCTTCAACCCTAATGCTCTCTCTCTTCTGAACGGGTGGAGATCTGCGGCGAATGGTTGGCCAGTCGGTGGGCATGCCACGGATAGCGCCACGGGGAGGGCCAAGCTGAGTTGCCGGGAGCATATCTTTTGCTGCGAATTGCGTATCGATCCACACCTCTAAGGGACTGCGTGTCTTCCCTCTAGGTAAGATTCTCCTTCTTCGAGCTTCGATCTTATCGTGGAAATCTTTCTTAACACACGCGGGACACATACGTCCCGCACTCTCTCACGGAAGGAGACTTGCTTTGCTTCATTTGTGCTTCCATGCTTGGAAATGAATAGTACACTTCTTACCTTTAATGAAATTATTACTGAATTATAACTGCTGGTGAAATTTTATGAAAAGGTTGATAGGTGCGCCTACAACGGCGTGTCGTCGACGTGCTGAAGGAATCCTTCGCGGAAGAATCATGATTCTGAAGGAATCCTTCCCGGAAGAATCATGATTCATCTTCACCCATAAATTATTGTTTGAGACCCGTCCATCCACGATAGGAACGAAAAGGGCGAAAAAAATTGCATTTGTGTTGGTAAACAATTCGAAAAACCCGGTAGGCTGGTACGCGTTCAAATTCCCGCCGGAAATCTGTTACAAGTGCTAACGGCGAACTTGCTCTCTGACTGCCGTCACTAGGAACATTTTTCGACCTCTTGGCTCACTGCAGTGGCTTCCTACTCTTCCACTGCATCATATCCTATCGATTGTTTAGTCTCCATTGTTCAAAATCGAACGCTTTCACACTATCCTTTCATTGCGTCGCCTGATACGTAGGCGCCCCAAGGCGCACCCCTTTCCATGCCTCGCCTTTGGCCCCGCGCGACTTACCTTCGACTGTCCATATAGTGTGTTTTCGTGAGTTTGTTTCTCTTCAGAAACCTAATCTTCGTACGTGAAACTTTGTGTGTTGTCTTTAGTGGTCACAACTGACACACTCATGTTGAGGGAAAAACGGAATAAGTTTCCCTCAACATGAGTGTGTTAAGTTTCCGGGAAGGATTCCTTTAATTTTCGCTCTGTTGCTAAATCACTCTTCACCATTTTCGTTCCCAGTCCTACTGTAAATCCAATCACTTTGAATGCAGCAGTAGCTTTTAGCATTAAAAAGCAATACTATGGACGATTTTGCTGAAATTTCAATTACATACTTTGTTTCTCGATATGCGGCGCTGGTACGTTTATTGTAGAACCAAGAGCCTAACAGGACGGCATCTCAACCCAACACAGGACTGCAGGAAACATCTGTTCCAGTGGGAGAAGCACATGCAACGAAGGCTGGTGATACTGATATTATCATGAGTTTTCGTCACTAAAGGTAAATGATTGCAGGTATTTGGAGATGTAGGAGAGCCTAGCGAAAAGGACGTGCGTGACATCGATGGTCTTCAAAGTCTTCCAGAACGGCCGGTGCTGGATACTGCTGCGGAAGGTACCTGATGACTGTTGATCAGTACAAAATGTTAGATATCCTAATACGGAAACCAGCATTGGAGAGGACACTCTTTCTCACAACAGGTCCTTGGTGGAAACCTGGAGGCACATTCAGATGTAGCAAAAGCGGGGTAATTGGGCGCAAATAAAGCATAAAAAGGATGAAGCATTTGCCGTTGTTTCCCTTTTTGGAATGCGGCACCCATTCAACTTCCATTTGTACATTCGCAGTGGCAATAGGATTGTGATTTGGCCTATACAATGACTTGCGGGGGCCAGGCAACGTACAAGTCAATGTTTTCACCCTCCCAGACAAGTCAGGTACCAATTAAACGACCCCATGGGGATGGAAGGCTTGGTTGGCTCGGGTGACGCACAGCCCAGGATTTGATCCCCAGACCGCGCTCGTGGTAAGCGTCCTACTTGCTACTACACCACTTCCGCTCATTACACCGCTACTAAGGCGGTAGGGGCACAAATATGAACTAGTAAATGGTAGAGACTACTCCTTGGAGAGGAGGAACGCTAGCAAAGCCCTTGAAATGATAGCCTATTTTCCTGAGATTCGGAGAAGTATAACTATTGTAGAATTATGCTTCTGCACTACGACAAAGTATAGAATTGTAGTAAGTTGAGCGAGGTGAGAGAGATCTGGTGTCGAGGAGAGGGAAAAGACCTGTGAACGACAGCGCCTAGCATAAGAACGAGAGGACGACACCGCCACGGCGAGCGTGTCCTGAGTCCTTGGCCCCTAGCTCCTTAGCCACGTGTTTGAGTCGCAAATATGTCACGACCTCGGCGGCTGCATCCCAGCAACCTCTTTCAATCATGGGAACATCCAATGAACCGATCGCGTAATGTGCCCCTAATGGTAAGCTCAAGAGAGACGGGTGACTCGGTGGGGTATAGTACTCTAATGACACAACTTGATCACGTGATTGCTGGGTTGTGGGTAAAACTCGCGCCCCAGGTTGGAATCTAATATGCGTCTTTCGCTCTTCGAGCGATAGTGTTAGCCCAGCTTTGAATGCAATATTTACCGCAGTTTATCAGCACTCAGACGTATATCGTAATGAGTTTCTTAGCCGACATCGCCATTTAACCAAGAGAACGAAAGCTTAGGCAGTTAATCTTAACATCGAAAACAATTCGAAAATTATAAAACTCCATTTTTATAGCCTTTCATCCGAAGGCATCGCTGGCGATACCGCCGTCAAATGAGTCCATGAACTTGGTGCTCACGCGAAAAGTGCTACCGAGCTCAGTTGAAGGTAAGCTCTTTTGAGATCTCCTCTGTAAATAGATGAACATTCTTGTTCCAGTCCTACAAGAGCTACCTGCTCAAGCACCATACACCAGTCCGGATATTAGCGAACTCGAAGAAGCGCTTAAAGAACTGGCAGTTCTATCCAAAGAGGTCAAGGTGTGATCACGTTCTTTCTCGATTTTGACAGAACTTTAACGCAGCCGAAACCCTCGGTGTGAAGTGTTTGCAAAAATTACAAAGGCATCTTACAGGCAGCCAAACTGTTCTATTTTTCTCATAACTTGGTGGTTTCGGGTATTTCCCTCGAAACTTTGCTCTGGTGAACAATCCGATAAGCTTGGAAAATTATCACTCATTCCAATTCCTGCCGTAAAACTGTCACAAATGCCCGGGACGAGAGGCTCCGATTTCTCAGTGGCGTCACGAAGGAGTCCTTTCAGCATCTTGAAGCAGGAACATCTAAATCTTCTACTGAATTCTCACCTAATACGCTTTGACTTTACTTTTCGAGGCAATATAAGACATATTGAATTGTGGAACAATACCACTTACAATACAGCTTGTGAACATCAAGTGTGTACAAAAATGTATCTTGATGCAACACAATGGTAGAGAGAAGAGAATGTTCAAGGCTTAAAAATGTTTTGTGAATTCAAAGTATTCATTTTAGCAGAAATCTATGGGAGTAGTCCTCACATAGTCACTAGCCATCCTAAGACCCATTTTACGACTGGCTGGTAAATGCAATTCCTTCCCTACATGAGATGCTCAAGTCCGAATCCGCGATGATTACAGGGGGGGGGGCAAAAAAGAGTCACTTTCCCCATGACGCACATCCCCAAACTTTTTTTTGCAAAGACTGCCGCTCTAATTCGGAGTTTTGCGTCGATATATTCCTTAGATGTCCCCCATAAG
>KZ345844.1:51646-65313 GCA_002352805.1 Teladorsagia circumcincta | reverse complement strand
TGGGGCTGAGGGCGGAGGGGCGCCGGGGGGGTTGGCAAATCGGGCGATACGCAAAGTCTGACATCGGCCTAAACGACGTGTTGGGCCTCATGGTGGAAGGACGTTGAAAGGTTCCCAGTAACACCCTCAACTGCGCTGAGAGGTCTAGCCCACCAATGTCGCACAATGACGTCATCGAAACCGCTCCGCCCCTTGACTAACTTGTTCACTGTTTTTGAAGCTCATGCTCACCAGGAGTTAAGGCCACTTAGAAACTCATTTATTGCTTTTTACAGAGAAGTATTACTTCCGGTGCTAATTGGGCTTTCTATTGGCTATGTGTTCGGATTGACATTGAGTTTTGAGGAAATCGATTCCATCGATCATATTGCACAAATCGATGAAGGTGAGCTCTAGATTTTCTCTGTGTAGATAATGCAAGCAGTAATATAAGATTGAGTGAATTCGAGCATGTGAAATTGAGGGGTACCCGACAGGAAGCCGTGCGCGGCAAGGTGGCAGAGACGCAGGTGGGTCCGTGGACGAATTGCAGGGCGCGTTG
Source organism: Teladorsagia circumcincta (assembly GCA_002352805.1). Taxonomy (NCBI): domain Eukaryota; kingdom Metazoa; phylum Nematoda; class Chromadorea; order Rhabditida; family Trichostrongylidae; genus Teladorsagia; species Teladorsagia circumcincta. Next base: position 64,772 of record KZ345844.1, on the reverse strand, counting down.
TATCGGTTTGCCGTCAGGTTAAGTAGGGTGTACTATGCCAAGTCTCATATCGCACAGTACGCGCTGCGACTCGTCCGCTGACGCTGAATACGTACGCCTCTGCCATCTCGACGCACAACAGGCCTCCTGTCGGGTACCCGAAATTGAGTGTGGGCAACAAAGCCTAGAAGCTTGGGATGGGCTCCACAGAAATTGTTTAGCGACTGACTTAGGAAGATCTTCAGTACTCATGAATTTGTCACTGGGAACAGTCATTCTTACTAGGGATTGAGTTCATTTCCATGGGTTTTCGAGTGGTTAGCTAAGTGAACAGATAGGTATGTTGCGCTACTAATTTGAAGACTAAAATTGCCTCCCAAATCTCATAAGCATTTACCGTTGGTTGTTGGGAAAAGAGCTAAGAACGGTAACAGCTTTCTTAGTACCAGGTGGATGGGTAATGTTGTAGATGTGTGCTGCCAGTGGGCGGGTCATGGTTCGATTCTTTGTAGCGACTTATTTTTCTTTCCTAGATTTGTAAAAGTTCAGAAAATCCAAAACGGCTGGCTCAGAAAGGGATGGAGAATTCAGCAGCTTACTGGCGCATGAGTGCATGATAGTGGTTACTTTTGCAATTAGAGATGGGGGGGGGGGAGGGGGGTTTGTACATCATCACATGGCAGACACTGCATTGCATTCGTAAATCCTCTGGGACCTAATTCTGCTAACGCTTGCTTAGCTCATGTACACCGGCAAAATAGAGCTGGACTTCCATCTGCTACACACATTACTCACACACTTTTCAATACTATGTACTTGGTTACTGAAATGAGTAGTCATCGATAGGAAGAGACTTCATGGAAAAGATAATAATCGATTTGAAATGTCTATCAAACTTGTGTATTTCAGATGCCCCGGAATCGACGTTATTCTTCTTGCGGTGCCTTATTTTGCTTCACCCGGACACAAAGGTTTGTTCGTATCCAAATACATTTTTTTCATTTTTTTTTCGAAAGTGGATGGCACAAAATGTCGGTGGCCGATGGAAATTGAAGGTAGAGATATACTTAGGATGCAGAAGTGCAGAAAAAAGAGAACAGCCTCGAACCCGCAAAACGGAACCCTCGTTGTGGCCCTTACCCTGCTAGATTGGACCCTTGTTAGAATTCCACTTTGGGCTGATTAAGTCCGTGCTGATGTCATCAGCGTGAACGCTCTGCTCTGACTCTCCGACTAAACGGCCGGAGTCCGACGGCGAGGGACGAGCAGGCGGGTGGCCAATCAGCGGACGGGTAGAGGGAAGATGCGTCGAGAAGGACGGGGACGGTCTGATCAGGTCCCCGCGCGCTCTCCGCCAACGGAAGCGCCATCGTTCACTTTCTCGGGGGCACAGAAATCCTTCATGGACGGCATATTTATCTTACTTCAACACATAATTTATCGTGTCATCTGTCTTTGACTCACTCTTGAGCGAAAAGATTAGTACGGTAGGAATAACCCGAAATGTAACATGGGTTCTATAAAAATATAACAAAGAACAAAAAATAACAAATACTTCAACATCACAAAAATTTAAATTTGTAAATTTCAGAAACCGTTGAATTTTATAACTGCAATTAGAGATACTTACGGAAGTGTATGTAATCAAACGATTTTCTATACGAACTCTGGGGACATTCAAAAGAAGGCAGCAGGTGACATGTTTTCGGGAATCGATTTATTGGCTCGGAAAACGAGGAGAGCGTCGGGTGCAGACCACACACCACATTCAACGACGGCAAAAGAAGCCACGTTTTTTTCGTCACTTGTGGTGTCTCTTCTAGACACGACGCTCTTTCGCTCCCGGAATAGAGTCGGAATCCATTTGTGTTCTTTTGTTATTTTTTTCATTTGTAGATCAGTATGTCATCGTTGTTGATTCAACGTTGAATGGTTTCTACTGGAGTTATTTTCAACACGTGGTCGACTCGTCTTCAAAGGTTCGTTGGTAATGCCTTTTTCTCAAAAAACGAACATCTAGCCTCGTGATTCTCCCGCATTTTCTAAAAGAGTTTCCTTCAAGGTACCTGCCCAATGGACATACATCGGTGATGAACAAGGTTTCTTGTCAGTTCAAAATCTGCGAAAACTCGTCCGTGGCTTCAATCACAAAAGGCCGCTTATGTTCGGACGAATTTTCATGCAAAAGTCAGTCTACATATTTTACGAAAGCAGTGTCCGCACTGAGAACACATTCTGAATCGGGTCTCATCCAGTAGGGGGGGGGGGGCAGTGGTGCAACAGCTCAGCTATCGCCTAATATGATCCAAGTTTTCGCAAGGGAAAGGGGAAAAACGTGATGATTTACACGCACTCCGGAGTGGAAAATGATTCACGCACCTTGAGAAATTTCCTCCTCTTGCAAAAATGATTTTTGTAGGCGGCAGCGACTGTTGAACCATATGGCCGCCCCTTAATCGTGAGACCCTCTTAGCAAAGGAGCGACTATACTACCAATCGCCGTCGACTAAGCCCCTGTTGAAATCTCTCTTGTTTTTATTGTCTCTTGTCTCCTAGGCGTCGGAGCCTTTTTCCCGAGCTCCCTTTGCCCTAGTCGTCCAGTGCCGTCAATTGACTATGAAAAGGAATTTACGTCGTTTCGACAACTTCTCATGCTTTCGTCTTCGTTGTGTAATCACATAGAACTCGTGAATCATATATTAATTCGCAACCCACGTATTGCAGTCGTAGAATGTGTCTTTAAGTCTGGAACTCGTGTACATTTGTGATCTTGATCAATGCTTTGGACAAACTCTTTTTTTTTGTGAGAACCACCTAACATCTTTTTTCAATCATCTCTATTCCAGGCCGATTATCTCCTTCATCTTCCCATTTCTTCAGCGTCAACGAATGTCGTTACAAAGTGGCATTGTGATGACTTCATCGGTAATATCACTATTCATTATTTTGTAAGAAATAGTGAAATTATATAGCCAAAGAGCTCTAGGAGACTACATTTCATCAAACTAACTACAATACATTTTTTACTGCAATACGTTACTTGGATCTCTGATCACTGGGCATATTCAGGCCATAAAGACACTCTCGCGATGTAATGGCATTCTGTGGCCGAGAGCCACCGAATCAGCTTTGGTCGCATGCGCCAAAGAAGAAGGAATCAAAGCTATGGATCCCGTCGATGAGGTATACAGTTTGACTTCAAAATGATGAAGAGTGAAAAGCTCGGGGTTGTTCAGCTCTGCTGCGATGCCCCACCTAGGAGGCATATAGTTAAAAGAATCCTCCCAGAAAAATCAGATTCTTTTTCACCCATAAATCAGTGGTCTGAGACCCATCGTCGACGATAAGAACGAAAAGAACAAAAAGAAATGTATTTGTTTTGGTAAACGATTCGAAAAAACCGGGAAGAATGGTACGCTTTCAAATTCCCGCCGGAAATCTGTCACAGCTGCAAGCGGCGGGAACCTGCTCCTCTGAATGCCTTCAGTAGGATATCCTTTCGACCTTTTGACTTACTCACTAACATCCTACACTTCTATTGTATCATAATGATGGGGAAAGAACGCAAGAAGTTTCCGGATACGATTCCTCTAATATTATGGTCATCAAGTTGCATGCGTTATTCCTCCTAATAAAGCGGCTATACACATCAATAACTCCATTCCTTATAGAATCCACATTTTTTTCAGGATGGTATGCATCTGTTCCACGACAAGGATCTCAAGACTTTGATACCTGAAGCCTACCAGGCTAAGCATAACCATGGGGTACGATTCTTGGCTCATTAGTATTCTGAACCTGAAGTGAACACAAAACCTGCGTTATTATAGGGTAAACTTGTTCTTGGCTGTTGCTCAGACCATGCAATTTCATTTGGACAGCTCAGCTATAAGGACATCAGACTTGCTGATTTCGCGTCAGTCCATTGGAAAGTCTTTGGATTGGGTGGTGAGTTCTTCATCTAAATTTTATAAAAAAGGTGTCGCAATACGGTACCTTGTGAGATGATATAAATCGCTTAAGCTTACGAGCATTTCAACATCCATACAGTCCGCTGTGGTTACATATACCGCAACGCGAACGTATCGCAACGCAACCTAAGTTCGAGTTGGAATAGTGTGTCGTAATCTCCTCTCAACCTACCCTTTTGGTACTCCTTCTCAAAAGGGCTACACTTCCAACCAAGTTGTCCGATGTGTTTTCTTTCAACTTTTTTGCACAAGTTCATGTGCTACAAATGCAATCTCCAAGGTCAGCCTTGTATGATTATATCGCTCGACTCACTCCACTGGCTCGATCTTGGGCAGTGCCTTTAGGGTGACTGCAAAATGATTTGTAGAGAAGTGCTTGTTCTGTTTGTCGAAAATTGCCTTCACATTTGAAATCAGCGTCAAAAACTCTATGCAGTGATGTACACTTTGTGCGATAAAGTTCAATCCTAAATTCCCTTTGATGTCGGCTTTCAATACTCGATCTGCTTGAAGTAGTTCATTTCGATCTACGCTCAATGGTTGTCGCCGACCCCTCGTTTCGCCGTCTGCCTTCTCCGCAATGTCCACAGTGTCTCACTTTTTGCCGGTCCCTCGATTTCGGCGAGACGTGTTTTTTTTTTCGGCGTGCATCGACGGTAGATCAGAGCGGTCACACTATTCGCAATTGCGTGGTAGTGAAGATCAAGGGAAATTCCGTTCTTGGCTTTGTAGTTCAAAATGTGTATGGTTCTATGGTGTTTCCGATGCTAATTCCAAATATGGATTTTTCATTTTGAATCAACGAGTTTGTAGATGTTTCAAAACAGCACACACAGCGCAAAGGTATGACTGTGAGCCCCTGAAGAATGAATCAATACGAACGGTGTCGTTCGTGCAAACGAAATATGGCTTTCGGAACTATTTATTATTGAATGTTTTTGTGAAATAGCCCCATTTTGGGTGCAGTGCTAGTCGGGTGGGCACGCTGATATTTTTTGAATACGGTAGGCGCGAAAGGCCCCTGTGTTTGAAAAAAAAAAAACAAGCGCGTTGAGTGCAGACCTCACACCACAGGTGACACTGCCTCCACAAAATGCAAATGTTCTCATGAGATCATTACCTTGTTGCAGTTGTTTTCTATCAATTGTCACTAATTACAATTCTCAATCACCAACTATCAGCTATCACTATGAATCACTAGTCACCAGATTTACTTGGAGGCCGTCGTCAGTTGTGGTGTGTGGTCTGCAGTGGGCGCGCTTTTGGTTTTCTGAAACATACCATTCAGTATGATGCCCACTGCTATAATGTCACGAGAATCAATAGACTGAGACTTGGTGGGGGGGGGGTGAGAGAAAGAGAATTTTGCGCTTCCCACTTGCGTTTCGCACCCATCTTATTCAAAAATTTGACGTGCGCACCCTACTAGCATTGTACCCCATTTCTATTATCTAAGATCTTCTCCTCACGAATAACCTCCACTGCAATAAATGAGAAAGTCGTCGGTGCAGACGTTACACTACAATTGACGACGACTGCGAGAGCCAGCAGTTGACAACGCCACTTTCTCGCGGTCGTCGCCAGTTGTAGTGTAAGGTCTGCACCCGACGCTTTCTCGTTTTTTTGAAGGAGAGGGACTTATAAGTATAAGTTTATTACGTCTGCGGAAGGCAAACGTGAGAAAAAGAAACACAATTTAATTATCAAACACTTAAACGAACAACCAATTACACAAAAACAAAGCTAAAATAAATCGCAAATCAGTCTTTTCTTGGTACTTGTTAGTTACTCTTTGGGAAACTTCAAAAACTTCAATTTCAGGGGTAGAAGAAGTGAATGCGAGCTATGCCATTGATCCGAGTACGTTCACGACAAACGCGAAAACGACCACAGTACCATCAGTGAAAACTTCAACAGTTCGTGTTAAGAAGCCTTCAAATGACTCAAAATTAATAAAACCAGCTGATAAACCGGAAAACGAAAAGAAAAAGACAGCAACATAATTTAACGTGTAAAGATTTATTGTATATTTATTGATATGTGTATTGCTTATGAAATTATGTGATCTAATCGATACAATACCACAATGTGGGTTATCGATCATTGGTACTTGTTAAGAATTGTATTGACTCAATAAATGTTGCCTTATTTTTGAATATTTTCGATTAGGAGCGCGCAAGTTGTTCAGTGGAGCATTGCTGCTCCAATTTTTTGAGAGTCTTCAGAACGATACGAGAAGTCGGCCGTTTGGATCGCTCCGCCCAACAGGATTGAAGTAGCTGTAAATTGAAATTTTATGTTACGCTGTTTACGCTTCCTGGACCTATTGCACAATAATATACCTTCGGAGAAAAGGGGGATTAAACCATGAAGTCGGAGGTTGGAGAAGGCCTGCGGGACCCTAAGTTCTCCCCGCGGGTTCGCAGATCCACTAGCGGTAGCTGCTTTGGTTTTCCGTCCAGAACCTACTGGGCCTTACTGAAAAATTCACACGCACCTCCAGCATCCCCGTAGGCAACAGCTCCTCAATGACGTCCAGCGTTGCATCTTTTCGGTAAGCTCTACTTCGTATCTCAGCAACGGTCTCATTTTCGAAGGGAATCGCAGCTGAAAGCAACAGAAGCGTTATAGTTCGTTCACAGTGCTTTAATTGGACATCACACAAGCCTTGTAGTAGTTTTATAAGGAAGTGCAGAAGGGATTGCGAGGAGGAGTTAGGATCAAGGAGAAAATTGCCCGAGGAAATGGCAGACGCGTCGAGAATTCTCGCTCTCTCGCACCACGAGTCGTCTGCGCTCTCCGCGCGCACATTCTCTCTCGACACTACTAATGCACAGTGAGAACCAAGGTCGAGGAATTCCTTGACCGCTATTGGCCCTGATAAGGATGACGATTATTGGCCAACGCTGGATTCGAACGCGTTCTCATAGTTTTCGGGCTCATGCGCCACAATAAGGAGGCGCAACTCGTTTAGTCTATCAGAAAAGGCGGGAAAGTGTTGTTCAAAAACACTCATGGTAATTTTGATGCGCTACTTTTTTCCTGGAAAAAGCCAGAAAACCCGCAGAAACCTTTTGGTTTCTGAAACTATGTTGAGCTATATATTTAAAAGAGTAGTACAAACCAAACGTAAAGCAAATGTACGAGAAAAAAGTAATGTCGAGAATCGGTTCGGCAAATTACCTACTGTACGAACCATGCATCCACGATACGGAAATGATCATTTTGCAATGAGAATTATGAGGCACAAACCTCGATGGAACATACTCCATATCATTGTGGCGAGAGTCCAGATCACAGCCGGCTGATCGTATGGATCTGGTTCAGAGCCGTCACATCCTTTGAGACATTCCCATGGCATCCATCTGAAACCCGTGGTTGGAGCGATGAATGCACATGTTAGTTGATCCTTCTTAATACAACCATCAAAAGGGATAAATGGGACAATACATGAGCTGGTAGCAGCAGCTTACTTTTCACTACCGAACATTAAATGCCATTGCTTTTCCGAATACGCAAATGCGTGGCGCACATAAACCTCAAACGCTTTATCGCTATATCGAGAATAAGAAGCTACAAATTTCACTAAAATAAGGCACAGATTAAAGACATCCCAGACAGGAGTCGTGTGAACTATTTACTCGGTCTGTAGGATAGACCTCCAGGAAACAATCACAGATGTGGCATTCCCGTGGACAAAGTACACCTATCGAGAGCGCTAGAGCCTTGCAAAGTAAGCTGCTGAAGCTGTAGATTTTTTCTTTTATAAGGCTGTTGCCTGGTGCCATCTCATCAGTAGCGCTCTTTCGCCTCATACTCTCCTCTCAGCGCTTGGTTTCTCGTTGTCTTGGCACAGCTGTACGAAGGTGGGCGAGCTTTTAAACAGAGCGTTCCGGACGGATTCTTATCCATTCTTCTTTACTGCCGGGCCATTTCAAGCCAATACTTTCTTACTTGTGTGCAAGAACCACACCGATTTGAGGAATGCCTTTAAACTACTAAAAGGGATTTTCATAGCTTTACGGAAATTGAGTGGAACCCCCCCCCCACTAAATTACTGCAGTGAATAAAGATATTGAAGGGAAGTTCTCGAATTGTAGAGATTTAGACCGATGCGTCCAAAAAGTAAAATTAATACGATATTCCAGATCAACTATAGGTGAAAGAGACCATGCAAAAATACTAGGAACTACTGAAATCACGTTGCATTGATCATAAGGGCGGTGCTAGCGCAAGTACTGGCATTCTTTTCTTTGGCCGGCTCTCTTCTCTATAGTACGTTCAAATAAGGTAAGGAACTGGGGCTGACCAAAGATGAGGGGAGTACTAGGCTGCCGCCCATAGGATCAGATAAATGTGATTCGTGGGTTTACGAAAAACGGCAAGAAAAACAAATACTTTCGCAAATGAATCGCTTACCGACATCGTTCCACGTCTTCCATATAAATTCTCTTTGGAATCAGCCCAGTTGAAAGACCAAAGACGACAACCTGGACGGAATCTTTGAATATTTATCACCTTTCGAGTTAGCTAATTTGGTGACAGCCAATAGGCAATTGAAGAGTTCGAAATGATGGAGATGTCGCAAAACCTCTGAGAATGTATGACGAAAAATCACAACAAACTAACTTTCAACATTTTGTTAGCAGTCAGAAGACAGACATCGAGCGATAGCTTCTTATGAATAAATTTCGTGCGCTCAAAATAATCTATCGCTGTTGCCATTTGACGAGCGAATTTCAGAAGCTGAAACAATCTTTGATAATTTAGAGGTAGCCTTCTGATGGAAAAAGATTATGCACATGAAAAGGATATACTGTTGAAAAATGGCGAGACACTATTCAGAAAACGTAAAGGTGTAGAAGTGGATTTTGCTATAAGGAAAAAGGTCGGAAAAGGGGGAGCTCAGTAGAAAGGTAGGCGACCCTCATAAGGGGGACCGAGAAGCAATTTGAAGTGAAGGATATGCCCTCGGCAACTTGGCATGACCGTCCCGCGCCGCTATCGTCGTAACCTGCCCACCGACTGGCTAGCCCGCAGGTTTCTAGCAACTTAGCAGAGAGCAGAGAGAGAGAGTGTGTGTTAGCGTGAAAGAGAGCAGAACCGATGAGAGCCGCATCAATGCTGAAATCAGCTGGCAAGGAAGGAGCCCCAGTGCTCGGGTTTTAGGCTGTTTCTCATGGCTTTTTTTTCATCCCGCCACCTTTGGCCTCCTCTACCTAAACTCTAATGGGCTGCTTTTTCTAATCGTGAATTCCTCCTCCAAAGAACGAACCTCGCCGCTGCTTCTAGCTTCTGTTGTCACATAGTTCGAAAGCGATTCAACAGCAGTGTCTTCTAGGAGCACGGTAATTTGCGTGTCGGAAACCATGCTGCCCCACAACCGTTGTGTATTCCTGGAGGCGCTTATTATTTAACTATTCACCATACTCACAATCAGTCAACTCGGACACTTATGGTCCGTTATCACGAAAGGTTATTGAAACCTTCCAGGAGCTTTGTGGTTAGGTGTCGGGACGGTATTGTAATGCCTAATAAAAGTTCCAGTGCCTTTGAGAGATCATGCCTGAAGGCAGGGGTTGCTTATTAACGGAAATCTCGCCTACACCTATGGAGTGATAGTTCGCGTCGGGTGCTCTTGACTCACTGAGCTTCAGTGGAACAAATTTCTGCCAAACCTCTGTAAAGAAAAACGCAACCGCTATGGCACTGACATGAACGAAGAATCGTCCGTTTACTAGCCGTGGTTCCCAATGGTGGGCCACGACGCTAGCTAATGGTCCGTTCATAGTTGGCGATTAGGCGATTAGGCGAGTAGGCGATCGCTCAAAGGGCGGAACAACAAATCAATACATATCCTTCTCTTATCGCCTGCTCGCCTACTCGCCTACCCGCCTACTCGCCTACTCGCTTACTCACCTAATCGCACTTACGATCGCCAACTATGAACACTCCATAACAGGCTTGCGTACGACTAACTGGGATCAGATTTAATATGGGAAAGTAGACTAAGCACTTGATAAGGCCATATCTAATTTTGTCCCAGCAAGCGGAAACCCGCTCTACTCAACCCATTTGAGTGGGCCTCGTCGCAGACACTCCAGGATTAGCTAATTGTTTCATTTCCTTTTATACTGCAAGCAGACGCCTGTTGTTGCCCCGTTCCGAGAAGCCTAACACAACACACCAAGTTTATTAAGCAGGTTTCTCTTGATTACCCTTACTTTGATTGACCTTTGCCCTTGACTTGCTTCAATTGGAATCCTGACTTCAACGAAAACGAAACTTACAAACAACCGAAATCTTTGAAATTCGCGAGATCATTAATGATAACATTTCGTTCCTCAGGCTTCAAATCGGCAACCACTATGGAAATGACTTGTACAGATTTGTTGTCTGGGAACAGGATTTTCCTTCTTTGCACTTTTCCGACTTCATAGATTGGGTCAAATGCAGCGGCCGGAAGGTCCACAACTGGAGATACCTGAAATTTGAACACATCGGGTCACCAAAGAAGTGCTCAATATACAAAACTTTCTCAAAGGAGGATTCCACAAAAAGGAGGAAGGTCGAAGAAGGCGAGACCTGGAGAGACAAACAGGCTCCTTAAGGGTGGAGACCACCAATTCGCATCGAAGGAGAAGCCCCCGGCGATTTAGCATTGTTTCACCGGCGGCACAATGGGCGTGCTATTACCCCGGTACGTCCCCCCCCCCCTTCGCGTCGTCTCCTTTCTGAGTCTCTAGCTCTCGAGGAGAAACAGCGTTAGCGTTGAAGAGGGCAGTACCGATGGGAGTTGCAGCGTGGCGCATCACGAATGGAAGAGGCAACACAGTACTCCTTATTCTTCCCGAATCGCTTTATCTAGGCAGACCTGGTCGCAGGTTCTTGAAGCCTTTGAAGGCATAACCCAGGCAAAAGTGTGGTGAACGATTCTCTTCGGTCAGCAGGATAGACCTCCAGCGGACAATCACAGATGTGGCATGATGTCCCTTGCCTGTAACGCGCTCGACAAGGACGCTAGAGCCTTGCAAATAGAACTTCAACTGCTTCAATGTTCCCTCTCTGCAGCAATCAGTAGTCTGGCACCAGCTCATCTTTGCGCTCCCTTCCTTTCGCGCACTGCCTCTCATTGCTATGGATAGCACATCCGCCTTTCAAAGGGGAGCGCCCATACCTTGATCCTGAGGTATGCCTTTGAGCCCGTATTCTACATCACACACCTGGTCCTCTCGCCAAATATACTGCCTTTGGACTGGTTGCAGGTGCTCCTCAGCAATGAATTTACCCAACTTCCTCGCACAACCGCTGATTATCAGCTCGTTTGCCGCACATTTGACCTGGAATTTGAACATACTGAAGGGATAAATCCGATAATCACCACATGGTATCAGCAAATTCAGTCTTAATGTGTTCAGGACTTAAAGGCCGTGACCGCGATGGTCGGGAGTGGTGGAGTTTGATGACATCACTGCACCTCATTGGTGGACTATAGCCTTAAGCGCGCTGGGGATTGTGGGTGGGACCGCCTCATGACGCTCTTCCAGCAATGGCGTCCAACGACGCCATCGAAACCGTACCACCCTCCAGCCATCGCGACCGCTGCCTTTAGAGAATGTCTCTATACTACCTCGATCTCTATACTACCTCAATTGGCTCGGAAATGCATCCGTACCCCTTCTCAAAACTTTCATGACCCAGTGTTCCTTGATGAGATAGACCAAATTTCGGTGGTAAAAAACAAATGCCAATTCGTTGACTTGGACAAAATTTTCGTGGTAAAAAACAAATGCCAATCCGTTGACTTGGACCGAATTTCCGTGGTAAAAAACAAATGCCACTCAATTGACTTCAAATGGACCCCATTCATGCTCAATCACCTCTATTGTTCTGAATGGAAGACGAATTCGTGGCGCATCCTAAATGGGATGTATTATTGTATTGAAATCATGAGCGTTTTACATCTTTGCCATTCAAAATTTTTGTGGTTTTTTTTGCATTAAAATAAAATAACGCTTTAGTTTCCAAGGCTCATCTGAAAAGGCCGATATAGTCTAGTGTCAGACAGTGATGCAGCGCCCACTGTCTTACTACTGCAAATGCATGGCGCGGAAAAGTATTTGAGCATCGTGGAAAAAAAAAGGGGGGGGGTTCGACTTATTGTTGTTTAGAGCAACGCCGCCATAGCGGAACCTTGATGCAGCAGTCCCAGCAGAGTCGAAGTGGGCGTGGCGACCAACGGTCGCACCCCCTCTTTCCAGCCGTAGAGATCACGGCTGTGGAGGGATTCGCGATCGTTTTGTGACCACAGGGACTATTTGAAGTCGATTCACGATCGCAAATGATCCCACAGCCATTCACGTGATCTCCGCGGCTGGTAAGAGAGGTGTGACCGGTGGTCGCCGCGCCCTCTTTGACAAATCTGGGACTATTGCTTTAAGTACGTCTTGAATAATGAATTACTCTAGTGGCAGGCAACCTAAAAATTAGAATCAGGATTCACCGAATAATACTTGGTAACGTCTTCCTTAACTACAAGAGTGAAGCGACACCTTTCTCGACCGCTGAACATGGATGGAGGAGCATCAATTAGAACGCATTGCTCTGAAAATTATTCTTGATTGCTCAGAGATGACCATCTCATCTTCTTAAATTGTGGAAGTAGCCAATAAAACTTAGGGGCACATCCCAGGATGAGTTCAGGAGGCTCTTCAGATGTTTTTGCAGTGCTAATCACAATTTGCAGGTGCGCAACAAGGGCAGCAGGCCTTACAAAGGCCGCTCTGGTCGCCTCCTTTTGTGCTCATCCACACGTGCCAGTATCTGCGCTCCCTCATCCTGCTGCTCTCCAGCCCAGTCCTCTCCTCGGTGCTTATTTTGGTATTGTAAGCGCAGACAGTCTTCAATGGCTTACCCTTCAGCGAAAATGGTATGGTTATTCCGCACTTAAATGAAACTGAAAGCATAGATAAATCGATAGTCAAGGAAAAAGGAAAGGGTGGTAAAGCTAGAGGTAGGGATTGGACTGAAAAAAAGAAAGCAAACAAAACCCTCTTGATAAAAGGCCTACTCCCTTCAGACGCAATGAACGGGATAGAAGGGGCGTTTAGGACGAGTTTCAACGGACCTAGCTCCAGTTGCTCCAGTGTCAATAACACTACATGCCTGCGCATTTC
>KZ345843.1:79473-93128 GCA_002352805.1 Teladorsagia circumcincta | reverse complement strand
CCTCCCTTCCCCTTTTCCCCAATCTCTTATATGCCTTCATGTGGAATAAATATGTATAGTATATCCTGTTATGTTATGTAAAAGTAATAAACACCGCTGCACCCTTCGGATAGAGGCCGGCCAACCTTTTATCCGATAAATGCCACTGTTACACTTTCCCATCTAGACCACCCATTGTCAACATCTAACCCGCAGATACGCCCCCCCCCCTCATCCCGGCAAGCACCGCCTCCATTGAGGAATCTTTAACCCGAAGGAATATCAACGAGCGTCAGATTCCTGAGTTCTGTGCTGACAACAATAGGATGTCGAATGCAGGGGCGGAACCAACCAGGCAGTGCTCATAATTTCGGGGTAGTGTCATTGTGGAGAACTCTTTGTTCGCAGTCAAATGAATATAGATGAAAACTCTTATCAGACAAGGATTTAAAGGGAGCGATCACGATAGCGCATTGGGGAAGCATATGCGCCACCACTTACCGCCACACTTACGAAACGCGATTTGGCGCTTTTACGGCGAAAGGTGCGGTGGCGCTGAGCAGGATCTCGAAAGCACCACGCGCGAGAACCGCTCCGCCCACTGACTTGGTTGGTGATTTGAACGAGCTGCGTTGCTAGCAGCGACGCGGCACAACAATCCCAACTCAGCTGGAGCATGAATGGAAATAGGAAACCGTTGCGGTAAACTCGTCCATGTGTCTTCTGCCTTGATCGCTGCCCGTCCTTCAGCGAAGATCTACAGTCAAACAAGGGGTACCCTTTTTGTGTTTTGTTGCCGAAATTTTCTTTTTTGCCATTGGCGTACCATTGATCGCTCCTACGTCCCCGTAGCTCTAGAAGCTATCGTAATCGCTGCCTCAAAAGGAAGATTCCACGACGAGAACGAAGGTCGAAGAAGAGGGAACTTACCTAGTGGAGGACAGGCGACCTCCTAGGGCTAGGGACTGACACGCAATTCGCATCTAAAGATACGCCCCGGCGATCTAGCGTGGCCTTTCCCATGGGCTAGCACGCCCACCTTTCGCGTCTGATCGTGTTTGATTCTTCACCCCTTCAGCAGAGATAGCTTAACGTGAAGAGGGCAGCACTGACGAGTCTCGTCGATACGAAGTACTAAATGGATCCCATTTCTCGGGTTCTAGGCTATTCTCTCAGTTTTTCTTCTTACGTGCATCCCTAACTATCTTTAACTCAGACCCCAATGGGCTGCCTTTTCATAGCAGAATCCCCCTTAGATGCGCACGACCGGGACGTAACCACCACAATGAGTGCCTATAAAATGCAAACATCGTCTCTCGTCTTCCGTATCAATTTTAAAACTGTCCGAACGGAACGTACACCGTATACTGTATGCAGTATACAGGGGTGGCCAAAAAAAAAGAGACACTCCACCTCTCGCTGGGAGCGGCACTAATAACACTCTGCTGGATTCAAACCGAATGCTCCCAATTGAAGATTGAAGAGCACATCCTAAATTATCAGCGAACTTCGTGATAGCCTTCTACACCGACGACATCAGAAGAATTCACCATGGAAACCTTGTGCACGGTTCGAGCTCAGCGTGATCCTTCACGGATCGTGGACCATTATGAGTTTTTTGGAAGCGCTGGCAGGAAGGGGTCTTGCGAAGTTGTAGGCACAGCTCATAGAAAGACATTCATCAGCTAATCGATTGAAATAATTTTGGCGCTGCTTGGGGATAGAGCGGTTACTGAAGACATCCTTGAACTCGACGGCGACGGCAGATGACGTCATATTCTGAAGACGCTGAGAGCAGTGAGGGAGGACTTGCTTCTGCTTGTGGAGGGACATCTAAGGAATATTATGCCGTAAAGCTTCCATCAACGGCGGCACCCTGGTGGAAGAAAAGTTTGGTGATGTGTGCCTTAGTGTCTTTTTTTGGCCACCCCTGTATAATACCCAGCAATAAATCAAAAAGTATTAAAAATAAAATCTTTATTAAAAAGCAAAAGAAAGTACAGCTACAGCCACGGGCTAGAGTGGCAACACTTAACAATCGAGCGTGCGATCGCAATGCAGCCTTTTTAGCCGGCCGTGTTACTGTGGCCACCAAACCGATCAAACTACACAACCCTAATCCGTAACTGTACTGCACATGTCTGCTCAATAAAACGGTCAATTCACCAAAAATTGCTCACAGAATAGCAAGAAAAAAGAGATACACGCAATCGTGGGCATCGAAATAATCTGCTCCACATCTCAACGAGCTTTAGACAAAGTACAATAAATTATCTATTCCCAAAATCGCAAGAAAAAACCAGATGAGCAGGTCAATAAAATCGTCGAGGTTCACAAAGCAAACGAATACCTTGGTTGGAGAGTTATCTTTAAACGGGATACATGCATGACTAGCCCTTAGAAAAGAAAAGCACAGATCTCAATAAAATCGAAAACTCATATACGCGACACAACAAAACGAAAGCACATGATATGCAACGCAGCACAACACCAAGCCTGAGCGATTCACGGAGCTTCGGGCACAATGAACGACAACCTGGAAATTCTCGGTCATCACATTGAAGCAACAACAACAAAATATGCCCTTTCCTTCGCTTGCTCTAAAAAAGGACGGATGAAATTCAAAAAGTCAATTCCCCATCTCTGACCGGTAGATGCATATGGTCACATAATCGCTCTACGTACACGTATTTGTGCATACAATGCAACATCCGAGTTAGGAGCAAAATTCGAACTACAAAAAGCGCGTGTTGCACAGTGGCTTCGTCCTACACACCCATTACACAGTAATTTTCAGGTACAAAGCATGGTGACAGTAATATGAATAAAATATGATGAAGTGATTAGTGCCTATCATCCCCAAACCACCACTCCACTTTGGTGAACGCGCCTGTGCTTTCAGCAAAGGAGGCAGGCGAGACCAGCGACCTGCTCAGCAAGAATCCCCTTCTCACCCCTTACGAAAAACACAAAAAATTCCGCATTTGCACTCTACTAGTGCCTTCAAGAATTTCCCTGTCTGTCAAGCCCTTCCCTATCGGTTTTTTTTCAATCCGCTTCTCCGTCTTGTTGATCCCCCATCGACACCCTTTACGGGAATTCCTACCGTACGCTGGGCTTTCATCTCGGGTGGTGCATCTCAAACTCAACAATTGATCACCACTTTTTCGCTCTTGTACATTTACAAGCCACAAAGCAAAGGATGAATTGGATGAAGTACACATCAATGTATGGAACAGAAATAATAAGTTTTCCAAAAGAAAAACTCACCACTGTGTCGACGGCCTATCACAGAGCATTGAACCTAATCTTGCTTAATGTACTGCATAAATCTCACATGTAATGGTGCAAGCATCAGCAAGATTATGGCAAGGAAAGGTGCCAAGGAGATGATGAAAACCTGGAACGAATTCGTTATTATATCGAATACATTAAAATATGGTTTGCATTGAAGGGCAATATTCGATGTAAATTCAATGTGGACGGAATTTCGACAAAATATCTCTTTGCCCTACAGGTTACTTCTTGTTGACTGAATTGGTGAGACCAAGAAAAACCACACTCTTGAATGCTATGCCATAGGAAATGCATTCCGTGCTAATTAATAACAATAGGGAACAATCCCTTCGAAACCCTTGGTCAACCGTTTCAATCATCCCTCGTTGAATGACGCACAGGTTAGCAACAATGCTTCAAACTTTCCCATGCGCTACTCGTGACACCCCCCACTCCCTCCTTCAAATGGGTAACTCTACGAAGCGCTTTAGTAGAAATGAAGACCATACCGTATCTTGAAGCCTGTCCAGGACAAGTGGCTCAGCGTGACCGGGAGGTGCAGCCGTAGACTGAGCGTGGTTTCTCCTTTCTGGTGGAGATACGCCCAATGTCTGCGCACTGTCCAACTCAAGTTGAGGCTTTCCTATACACACCGGAGAAACAGCAATCGCAAGCTCGGATTCCAAGTCCCGCACACGAGCTGGAAATACACTATGGCAGCCTATCAAGAGCTTCAGAACTTACAACGAAAAATAACTTGAAGGGGAAAACAGAAAAAAACAGCAGGGCATTGCTTGCGCCAAGTGTGTTCCACCAAAAAGGACCGAGATTGGAAAGATGATTTGGAAAGGCAGGGTGGGAACATTGCCCAAGCCTTCCCATCATTCACGGTCATTTTGTGCTTCATAGGCTGGGAGAAAAGAACGGACCAAAGCCCACAATGCAACACGATTGCACATTTCGTGGCACAAAAGCAATGAAATTCACAAAATTAGCCCACAGCGCTTTTTGAAAACAATATGCGAAAATTACCCTGGAGCTGAAGATTGTCCTTGAGGTATGACTCCATCTCGGCACGAATAAGCACTTCGCGAGCATTCAGATCTTTTATGTGCTCGCACTTCTTGCAACCGATGAGTTCTAAAAATCGTTGAGATACCGTTTGCCTCAATTAGACTTGTAAATCACTGTTCAACTGACCATTAGAGGTTAAATCACCCTTCGGCATTTTGATAACCGGCGGCTCAGGAACGGCGTCGCCCGCGATATTTCGTTCTCGAAGCACTTCATATAGCATAGCCAACCAGTGATCGTTTTCGTTCACGGTTGGGTTATTGTTCAGTGCATTTACGAGAAGCCGAACCAGATACGACACGGAGCGCTCATGTTGGGCTGAAATGCAGGAGCAGTAAGCAATTGAAGATATCCATGAAACAACTGAACGGTGAACTCATACCACCTTAGCCCTCTGAATATAAAAAGCATACCTTTTGACTCCATCTCGCCGAGCCGAGTTTCGGCAGTGCTCGCTTTTTCTTCAGCCGCCACCAGCCTTCTTTCAGTCTAAAACAAGGGAACCTTACAAGGAGAGCTCAGGGAATAAACCATTTAGGATTACCTACGTCCTCCTAGATTTCCATATACTCAAAGATGAAACAAAGCTGCTTGAAGAAAACGACGAAAAATAACTCGTACCTCGACAAGAGCTATTTGAGAGTTAGTACAATCATTGACTTTCGCTTCGTATGCACCGACGGTTTCACTTAACTTCGCTTCCAACATTTGTATCTTAAACAACCCCTTCATATCAGTGGAACGTTTCCGGTCGAGAGATAAAGAAAAGCCAATATCACACAGGCCATACACCAGAAAAAAGGAACCAAAAAACGCACCCGAGAACGCAGCCGATTGCATTCTTCCTCGGTGGATACCAGACTTCGATCAATGTCAGCTAATCTTAATGCTGACTCAGCACGTTCCTCTTGCGCTCTTCTGGAATAAAAAAAAACTCACCATGATTTGAGCACTCAAAAGAAATATATTCGGGCGGTCACCGCACTTACCTCAACTGTTCTTTAGACGTCACCTCAAACTTAGCTTTGTCGTCAATCAGAGCAAGAATATCCTCCCTAAGCTTGTCCGGCGTAGCGTTTTTTGAAAACGTTGTTAGTTGAGCTTCAAGAGTTTCGATTCTGCAGAGAGACTGAGTACAAAGGATATATGGCCAACACGAATCTATGTATACGTAAACGCATGAACGCAAACATCAAACGAAAGTAGAAGAGCCTGAACCTTGACAGCAGCCTATCTTCATTTACAAGAGCTTTCCATGCTGCTTCTGAAGCATGCTCAGTGGCTTCTAACATCTTTTCCAAAGCCTCTAGCTTTTGCTGACGAGCTTCTTCCCTGAATGTTGCGAGCTATATGAGTATTAACTTAGGGTACCTGACAGGAGGCCCGTCGCGGTGAGGTGACAGAGACGCAGACGAGTCAGTGGGCGAGTGCAGCGCGCGGTGTATCGATTTAGCGTCACGTTAAATGGAGTGTACCATAACGTCTCATATCGCACAGTACGCACTCTGCCTCGACCGCTGACCCACCTGCGTTTCTGCCATCTCGCCGCGCGACAAGCCTCCTGCCAAGAACTGATTAACTTAGTCACCTTCTTGAGATCAGTGATAATGAGCCCCAAGTTAAAAAAAATGAGTGGCGACGTGCCTCAACACAAGGCAATAACAAACCTATAAAGCGCTTCTGATAAATACTGTTGCATTTGAAACAACTGATGATTATTTACCAGGGACGGTTCGCAATTCGGCATTGTGCTAAAAATTAAATGTAAGGAAAGACAGAAAGTAAAAAAATAAAACAAAATAATTTCTGAGTGATAACAAATTTCCATCCACTTACCCATTTAGTTCACCACTGCTGAGGGTTCCTCCTGCTTCGATCATCTGTCCAGATGCATCAAACAGCTGTACCATTGCATATATGCATCCGTGTGCCACTAAACAAGCGACATAGGACTGGAAATACAATTGGACTAGGAAAACCGGGACATCGTTAAGCAACTTCCTACAACAAGAAAAAAAACGTCGTGACTAACATGGAACACTGCTAAACAATCCTGAAACTCAGGAAAAAGCTAGACCGTGAAAACCGAGAACGGATCTTAAAAGCGAAGTCAAGTTTTTTGAACATACCTTTGTTAGTATTCTCAACGATTTCCACGCCGAACTGGATGATGTCACCGGTAAAAATCTGCCTCGCTTCGGACTCTTCGCCTGTCACCGCTAATCTTTCATTATTTACAAATGTGCCATTGCTGCTCTTCGTGTCTCGAAGAAAAAAGCCTCCATTGCGATACGAGAGCACCGCATGATTTCGTGATAATACCTACAAAAAATAGAAATTGAAAACTCAATAAAGTACCTGAAGGGTGATTGTTTTAGCGAAGTAAAAGTTACCTTGCAGTCGAAAATCGCATTATCTTTCGCTGCCTTCAGCCTAGCCACTGCTCTACCTATTTTCAAAGGATCCTCATCAGGTCCAACATGCACCCGTCGTTCTTCAAAAGGATGAGACTTGGCAATGGGAGAAAGCACCACATATGGCCCGTGCATTACCTACTACCTGGAAAAAAGCAATTGAAGCAAATGAAGCCACCTAAACAGCAGCGCAATAAAAACGAAAATAACAAACGAGCAACTGGAAGCATTTCGCTTGCAGTCAAACAAATGAGTTATTCGAAAAAACGCCAAGCACATAGACCAATAATTACAGCCAGTGGAACAACGAATATTTGTTACTGAGCCTCATCAGAATAACCGTCGAGAAAATAGGAAATATTTGTTCAAATGTGGAAACAATGAGCCTTATGACTATTCGTTGACAAATGATGAGGTCGCGTTGGATTCTATAACAACTCGTAGGAGAAACACAGCAGTCAATAACGCCCGCCGAAACGTATTCACAAGTTTTTTAATCCGTCGATTCATTGATTCGGTAATGTTATAATGCATTTACTCCATCCAAGCAATTTCTATGGAGCGAAATCTCCGTGCTAAAACTTCACTCAGTATACGCAAGCACGCAGGAGCCTTACACAACGTTTATTTTGTTATAAAACTTTTTAATGAATGTTTTTGAACTTTCTGATCGTCACAAAACGAAAAGAACTTTCGAGCAGCTAACAGCAGAAGCTGATAATGTAAGTTTAACCTACAGATTCACAGTAGCCCCCGACAGTGAGGCTTGTATTCGAAAAAAGGAGTCCACTTCAGTGAAAACGTAGCGGGATCACATTTGTGGCTTGACTCAATAGGCGCCGATCGGTACCGGACTGGCAGCGGGTCGATACAGTCGAGTACAAATCAATGGCCATAATCCAAGTACGTACAATGAATACGTCTTTCAATTCACACAGCTCAAAAGTATGTATCTGCATGGAGACCAGTGGAATAGCGCAACCTTTATAAGATGAGAAAACTTAATTGTGCCTACGAGTAGATTGTTTTAGTTCAGGTAACAGAGTGAAACATTCCTTCCTAGAAGTGTCCGTAGCCAGTGGAAGTTACTAGCGGCATTTTACCTTGATTGAGCATTAACAATGTACATAATTGACGGAAATGACCTACAAAAGCTCAATACGACTATTAAGTGTTACAGATCTTGCCAGATAAGAAGGAATTAGCGCGCTTTGGTCAATAGAAAATGAACAATAACAACTGATAAGCCTCACAATCTGGGCGAACTTCGAGTGCACGAGACCATCGTAAGGACAAAAGCAGCCCCACTTCCATTTTTTTCAGTTCATATCAACAGCTACCACATAGCAAAGAGAGGAAATTAGTTCATCTCCTTGAACACTGGGCGCCCACGACCATGAGTGGGGAAGTGGGTATCCAAAAAGGGGCCGTAAGGTCTGGTTCCCCAAACAGGAGAAGGAACCCATCCTGGTAAGGTATGCTCCTCCCAATAAGAATGTGGTGGAAGACCATGAACAACGGCTAACAGGATACCTCCCCGATTGACATACAATCGGGAAGATATCCCCGTGATTGACAAGCAGTCGGGAGGCATCCCCGAGAACCGATGACATGGCCTTTCACGGAGCTTTCAGTGGGAGCATACCTTACCAGGATGGGGTTCCTCTCCTGTTCGGGGAAGCACGTTTCCGCCTAAGGGCGGATGGTATGTGACACGACCAACTGTGAGGCCACGAAGGGTAGCAGCGCCACGGAGAACACAAATTGCTCACATCCTCCCCGAATCCTTCCCCCTGCTCATGACTTTAGGGGGACATTCAAAGCAGGGCATTCGAAAACTTCTGGGAGGTAACACTAGGATTGAGCCCAGGTTAGGGAATAAACACCAAGGAGAGTAACGGTTGCTCACATCCTTTTCCAGAACTCCTTCCCCCCTTAAGGCTTAGTCCCAAGTACTGTAAGTGGCTCACTCACTTGAACGCAGCCTTTACAACTAGAGCGCCGAAAACTCCATTTTTGTTTAGCGAGCGTAAAATGGTATGGAGCAATACAGTAATGATTCAACCAACAGTTCATCAAATTAGCAGAAACAATTTGAAACGATCAAGCAAGAAGAATATTGTAAAGCATATTTAATAGTGGAAGTAAAGCCGGCAAAACAAAGGCAGATATTCTTGAAAAGACACGAGAAATATCGCGTTTGTTATAGAGTGCAATAGCTGGACTTTTAGAAGATTAAATTAGGTCTCCTAATCGATCCTGACTTTACTAACCACTCTGTCTTGAAAAAAGGAAACTATGGACACCGCGTTTCAACAAGAGAGGGATTTCTACAACGGCCTATGACCATAACTACAAATATGGCTTCATTCCTCACATTCAAGGTGGACGAACATTCGCGAATAAGGGGAAGAGAGAAAAGAAAGGCGCAATGTGCATTCGGGGGGCCAGCCTGTGGGAAGGCCACTAGGCTTAACGGATAGGAACGAATCCCGGATAGGAAGAGAATTACTTGAGCTTCTTGGAGTCTCGTTTCTCTTCTAAATCTTAGTCCTAAAACCGAGTTTTCCGTGAATCTGACGCAAAATTATGGGCTGGCCCTCCCAGAGCCAAATTGCGCCGAAAGAAATAAGTGGAACGCATGCACAATGACTTCAATTGAATTGCTGGAGGAAACGAGAAAAAAGTCAACAACCAGCACTATACAACAAATGAACAACTGCACAACAACACATGGCAAAAACCGCTATTCAGGAAAGAATCAACTTCTGCGGCATTTTACTGGAAGAAAAGGACGCGAAGCTCTCGAGAGAAGTCAATATGACACTGCAAGACACGACAAAGCCTTATGACTGTCTGTGACCAAACAAAACGAGAAAAGTAAGCTGCTCTAATCCCCTGCAAGCAATTATTGAACACGAAGGCTCATGCAACGAATTTTGCTGAAAACAGTTAAAGGTCTTTCAGATACCGTATTTCGTTCACATTCGGTCACCCACACAACTCGTTCAATGCGGAGAGTGCAAGGCGGGTCCTGCGCCCAGCTTTTCTCCGCCGTGAATTTTTATCACCTCGCCCTGTGCGACGTCGCTTGCTCGGTTTCACTCTCCAGATGGAAGACGCAGATGTGAGTTTTTTGGTCTGGTGATGCTCATCTGCTCAATTCAACCAAAAAATACGCTATTTTAGCAATCTCAAAGCGGGTTGCCGTCATTACCAGAATCGGCCTGTAAATTACACTGCGATGAAGCCGTCGAGAAGCGATTAATGTCTCAAATCGATACGCATTCAGAATGTGCTTCTGAAGCTGGATCGAAGGGAAAAGACGCATTTAAGTGTGAAACTTACTCGTTTTCTAACTGCCCCTTCAACATTGGTATTTTAATGTTTTTATTTCAGTCAGAATTCGAAGAAGGTACTGGTGATGATAACAATCACATTTCTTTTCTTCTTCGTCGAATTGGTCGTCGGTTTCATGAATCGTTCAATCGCTTTGCTCGCCGATTCGTATCATATGCTCTCTGACGTCATGGCTCTGGTCATTGCATTTGTGTGTCTCAGGGTCAGTTTTTTAGCACGTTTGAAGGAACTGATAGCGCTGGCTTAGAGGTGGATGAGAATCCCACACGTCATTCATGGAAGGGTTGAGTTCAGAGCTGAATGGAGCGGTGTCATATCCTCCTCAAGGGGACGCGCTCACCGTTGATTCTTTCCCTAGGTTGAGGGACATGGTTGCGTCATAGGACCCGCTATGAAGCGCCTGATGTTCTAGCTACCCTCCTGTTGAGCGATTCTTTTCTCTGGAGGGTTGACTGTCTGGGATCTAAAAAGCAGAGTATGGCTGGTCCTATGACGCAACCCTGTCTCCCCCAGCCTTCGCATCGAATCAGCGGTGGGGGACGCGTCCCCTAGGGGAAGTATAGGATACGGCCCAGGGAATGGCGCGTAGCCTTATGGAAGGGACGATACGACGAGAAGATACGTGCTTGGTTTGGGACGCTTCAAAGAATGAAAATCGGACGACAAACATAACAGTATCATATCGAATGCCGCCTGCCATTATCCTTTCCATGTCCGGGATGGTGGGGCGGCTAGAGTCCTAGAAGTTGTAGCTTATTAGCGGCGCCTCATCAAGCCGCTAGTAAGGCGCTACTGAACCAGAAGCGTCACCTACCGTCTCTTCACGTAGGTCTCCTACTCAATCCTGTACGTATGTTCCCCATTCGTTCCCCGAGATTTGTCGCGACCACTTTCTGGGTGTGGTTCGCTGCGACAGAAAGCGACTGATCCGCTTCTTGCAGTGTGAAACATTTTCCGGTGCGGGGAAATCGGGTCTTCTCGAGCACTGGTGGACCTAGAGTTCCTGAAAGAGAAAAAATTTCACCGCGAAAAGCGGAAAAGTCGCTTTCTGTTGTTGCGAGCCGCACCCTCACTTCCTTCAGGACAGTTTCTGTCTGAACTGCAGTTGATAGGTTGTGGGCTCCAAGTACAAAAAGGAGTGCGGTGACCTATTCTCTTATTTCCATCTTTCGCCACACGATTAACGTCTCACCTGCCACCCTTCTGGATTTTCCAACTGGTTTTGACGTAGAACTTCCCGCCTGCAACGCATTACCGCAAAGCATCCGTTCAGAGCGGTTGATGCGCTTTTCGGAGAACCCCCCTTTTCGTAGGTGAAGTCTATGCTCACAATTGACACACCTGTATTCAACGGCACACGTGCAAAAAGTGCTTCGGACAAAAAGCTTTTCGGCAGAATTCTTTTGGTGAAATTTGTCCCTAACAAGGGGTTCTGTATTGCGAAATGAAGTAGAAATGCTTGTGCAGGTAAAAGATGTGAAGAAAGCCCAGGTACGTTACTGATGTACCCCTACCCATAACAAAATGGCTCTCTTGCGTGAGTTTTTCCATCGTTATCGCCGTTGCCTACTCCTAAACATACCACGGCGCACCCTTTGCACCAGCCGAATTTATTGAAGAGTTTCGGATGGGCTCGAAGACCTTAAACCGACTCAAACTACGTTGGGCTTAACATTTGTTTGGGAGAGGAGACCGATACAGCTGCAATTACTGGGCTTGTTTCCCTGCTCATCTCCATGAAACTCAGTAGGTTTTGCTTGCCATTAGAAGTCTCGGATTTGGGTCCTCATTTTGGATATCTTTCTTTCAAGGCAGTTGCTGCTGAATCTCAATATTTTGCACTTCTGGTACTTTATCGAAAGAATTCGTGAGGCACTTATCCTTACCTCACTATGCTCCATAAAGTGAAATGATTGCATATGAAATTTTGTTATCATATGGGCATGTGCTAAACATCAAAGGCAGTGCTGATTTTCTATTGCTCATGATTCCAGACGTCGATTCTATTTGCATTATATGGCCATTTGTTTGCAAACGTGATGCATTGTGTGCGAAGGTCGATGTTGCCTTGCATCGCGGTTTGACATTGCTTTTTGATGCTTTTTGAGAGAGTGGGCAGTTTGAGAATCCTACGTCTGGGGCCGGGTACAGCAAGGCTCCACTAGGGAATGGGTCCCCAAAACTGCTTCTCTACTCTAGTCGATGGCGCAAGTCACATGGTTAAGAATAGGGAAGCGGCCAGAGACGCAGAATTTTGGGGACGACTTACCTCGAGTAGGGCCTTGTTGCACTCTGCCCCTGGTGTTACACGCGAATGAGTGTAGTATTCGCAGGGCATTTCAACAGCAAATTAATCGTTTATCCCACTCGAAAGGCTCATTTACCTACAGTGCGTTTCAAAAGTATGTGCACACTCAACACTTTGTTCTTTTGGGAATACCATTGCTTTCTGTAACCTGTGACCTTCACCATTCAATTCCTTGTGTGCGATAATCTACGAACACTTTCTTTGAGAAAACATCGTAGCTGCCAACACGATTTTTTATTACAGAAAAATTCTTTCTTTGTTTCAAAAGTATGTGCACACTTAGCAAAAAACAAAAATATAACCGAGATCAAAAATAAATAGGGCCTCCTGAGTTTCTGGTTAGCTCGAACATCCTGCACGGCATAATCTGAATCACGTTTGCGATAGCTGCTTCGTCGATCTCGGCCTAAGTAGCCTTTGCAGCCGCCTTCAGTTCATCCACGATTTTGTATTGACGATTACTAAAGTGAACTCGTCAAACAAGGGTTCCCTATAGGGTTGCAGTAAAGAGACCACACGAAGTAATCTAATGCTCTAGCACCATTTCATTTGAGCCGTTCTTTGGGAAATTGCGGGGCATTGACGGACGTGTCATCCTGTTGCGAAACAAGGAATTTTCGGGAACTTTCGCAGCGGTACTCCAAGAAAAGACGCGAGGTGATATTGAAGCACTTTTTGGTGATCCTCACTGTTCATATACAATGATGTGAAGAACGGTTCCAACTTTGCGTTGCTTGCGAACCCGGTGCAGACCGTCAACCGGGCGTCCTCGAAAATTCCTTCTGGAGAACGTGGGCGCTTCATCGGCAAGCCCCTCCAGTAGTGACGAAATCCGTCCGGCCCGTCAATATCGGACTCTTTTCATGAGTTGAGATCACTCAAAAGGAAAACGCTCCCGAAAAGTTGTTCGTTCTAAAAATAGAAATTTTCGAAAAACGGTGTTCTGTCCCCATATCCTGTCTTGTGTTGCCATGCTTTCGCAAGCAGGCTCAAATCTTGCCAACTTGTGTTGAGCCTTGGAGTGTGCAGCTTTCTTCAGCATCTATCGAATGGTGTACTCATCTGAGCGGATGAGGCCCTACATGGTCATTCTCAAGGCTGGTAAACCCATGTGACCTCTGACAGACATTGAAAAATTGGACAGGATGCAGGCTTCTCTTTTGTTGTTCTGTGCAGTCAAGGATCGTGGATGGCCCGCAGAGTGTGCTGAGTATGACCGTCGGGGTACCGGTTGAATCTTCCAA
>KZ345843.1:4994-16847 GCA_002352805.1 Teladorsagia circumcincta | reverse complement strand
AGACTATAGAGTCGTAGGAAACGCACCGTTTGACAAAGGTTGAAGAGTGTGGGATCACAGAGTAGTTGACTTACTCACTTCGGGGCCCTCTTTTCTCCAAAAGCTTAGTCTTGATTGCGATCTAATTAGTGAGAGGGCGCAGGTAAGCAGGAAATAGGCGCCGAGCAGCATAAACGACAAAAACGAATGTCATATTCGTGAGCAGGACCCAAAACAACCCTCCTAGCGAAAGTTTCAGCGAATTTGGCGACAACACCCTTGGCACCAATTGGCGCTAGCGCCAAAAACTGAGGTCATATTCGTGATCAGGAGCTTCGATAACCCCCTAGCGCAAGTTTCAGCGAAAAAAATTTTCGATCCATCTCACCCCCTCTGGGGTTGTACAGTAGGCTGTCTCGTTCATATGCAGGTTTTGCCACATATCTTGTGGCTGTGGGCTGAACTCCACGGATGGGGATGTAAAGAGTTCCTTGGATTTAATTGCTCGTTCAGTTATTTAGAATTGCCGTAAGACAGGCTAAATACATTTGTAACATGTTTGTTTGTGTCATAAAATGTCCTGAAAAGGACGGAGCAATTCCATGGGAAAAACCCAGTGGAGTTTGTTCCCCGGTCAAGGAGGTGCTGCCTAACACCTGTAGGAGTAAGATTTATCCTGCGCACCATGTGGCTACGCGGCTTTGGCAATTATTTTAGGTGTATAGCTTCATGCTTCACCTTTATATTATATATTGTTTTGAATGTGGGTACATGCGGGAGGTTAACGCCACAAACCTCGTGCTGTAACAGTGCGGGTAGTCAAACCGTGCTGTTCAACAGTCTCAGCAGGGATCTAAAAATTTTATGCTATGGGGTGGAAATGATGCGCTAGCCCTGATCAAAACCACAGTAAGTGTCACTAACCAAAAAACTCACCCTAGGAAGTCGCAAAGAAGCCAGGAAGGCGCCGTTGACAGGGGCGTTTGCAAAACGCCCATTTGCCAATCATTGCCGCCTCTTTTTCATTGGTTTTGCTTGCTTACTTCATTTGATTGTTGTATTTCTGTTTTTATATGATGCATATGTCTCTAATTGTGTTAGGGCAGATGCGGTTGAAATCCGGCGAAGCAAGTAGTTCCGACAACTCGTCCAACAGGCAAAACGTGGTTAAAAACTTCGCCGGCGGATTCCTTTGTTTTTTTCCTTCATTACCAGAACTCTTTGCCTACAACTTCGTTACTGACCGCTAAAGCCTATTTCGTTCTGAGACTGTTGCTTTAAGGAATGTCTTGGTGGGAGGGGCAAAGCTACCGGGCGCGAGCGCGTGCTTTTGACGTGGCGATGGTGGGAGCGCGGCGGGGGAACGAGCAATGGTCAGCGCTGCAGCTAGTTCGCGCGAATGACATGAGTCGGTTGGGTGTCCTTCAAGAGGCCCACCGCGCGGCGAAGGAGGAGACGTAGATGCGGCAAAGGACGAGTCGCAGCGCCTTCTGTGCGATAAGACGAACATAATATGGTACACTCTAACTTAACCTCGACGACACGTAACCGTCGTACGGTAGTGCGCTCGCGTACTCGTCCTTCGCCGCGTCTGCGTCTCTTCCTTTGCCGCGCGGCGGGCCTCTTGGGGGACACCCGAGTCTGCTGGCTTCATACGAATCCATGACCACCCGACGTGAGGCCCATCGCGCAGCAAGGTGACTGAGACGCAGACGGGTTCGTGAGCGAGTCGCAGCGCGCAATGTATCCATTGTGCGTCAGGAAGAGTAGAGTGTACTTCCCATATGGCACGGTATGCGCTGCGTCTCATCCGCTGAACACCTGCGTCTGTTATCTCGCCACGCGACGGGCCTCTTGTTAAGCTGGTAGATTGCAGAGAACTCCAAAGAGTCCTGGAGATTATAAAAATATAGAATTGTTTCTCCCACGCTCTGAGCCCGAATTAGCTCCAAATACGATCTGACATCGTCATGTTCCTTCTGATCTCCCTTATTCCTCACAGTGATCATCCAGCATGTTCACCAGGGTTGTAGTGGAGTGTGCTATCAAATCCACAAAGAACGGTGGCCTAGCTCGAACGATTCAGGAGTTCTGACAACAAAAGCCCAAGCTCCTCTAAGTCCGCACCTTCCGGGATATTGGTGGAACACGAGAGTGACCTTGCGCTGGGAGCCGCCGCCCATAATACTAGGGGCAGTAAAGAAGGCAATCGTCGACAGCGTAATAACGACGCTTTAAATTTGAAAGCGAAGCAAGTCGAAGTCTACATTTTTTCTGAGGTCGTTCGACCCCACCTTGCGCAGAATATTCATAAAAAAATTGGAGACTCCCAGGCTAGCAGTCCTTGCATCTCCGTCGTGTAGCCCTGTCCTCGTGCCAACCAAAGAGAATCCAATTTGGGCTCTAGTGCTCTTTCCCAGGAACAATTTTTGGGCAAAGTGACATGACCTTGAAGCCGACTTCCGGTCGTTCTTCGTTTGAGAGCTCCTGCAATTTTAGGGGAAAGACAGCGAGTAAATTCCCATGTATAGACAATGCGTTGTAAATGACAGAGGTGTATGTTTGGATGAGCAAGGACTTCGAATAAAAAAGTGAAAAATTTGAATTCAAAATTACCCAGAGTGATTCACTAATTATGGGACAACCTAATAGATGACAGTGGTGTACAGGGGTGGCCAAAAAAAGACACTTTGTTCATGGCTCACATCACCAAACTTATCGTCCTCCAGGGTGCCGCTGTTGATGGGAGTTTTACGGCGTAATATTCCTTAGATGTCCCTCCATGAGCGGAAGCAAGTTCTCTTTCACTGCCCTCACCGTCTTCGAGATATGACGTCATCTGCCGTCGCCGTCGAGCTCAAAGAGGTTCTCCGAAATCGCTCCATTCCGAAGCAGCGTCAAGAGCACTTCAATCGCTTAGTTGGTGGATATCTTCCTAGAAACTGTACTCTGAATATGCAAGATCCCTTCCAATAGCCTCATAATGGTCCATGATCCGTGGAGGGCCACGTTGAGCTTGAACCACTCACAAAGTTTCTATGGTAGATTTTTCTGACGCCGTCGGTTTAGAAGGCCACCATGACGTTTGCTGACAATACGGGTTATGCTCTTCAATCTTCAATTGGGAGCATTCGGTTTGAATTTAGCCAAAAATGCCATTGGTGCCGTTCCGAGCGAGAGGTGGAGTGTCTTTTTTTGGCCACCCCTGTATGTTTGGTTGGGCAAGCACTTCGGATGAAGAAGAAAAAAATATGAATTTGAGAATACCTAAAATGATTCACTAATTATGGGACAACCTAATATAATTATCCGGCGTTTTTTCTCAGTCACAGTCCGAATGGTCTCGAATGATGATAGGATAAGTGCATATAATAAGACCAGTTTGGTAGGTGCACATTAATGCGCATCACACCAATATCGGCTCATTGAATTTGATCGAAATGACTTAATTGGTATTTCTGTCCTCCATCCATCATATTCTGTCAGTTTGAATGGTCTGCGGTTTATTTGAAGGGAGTTTTAAATTTCAGATCAGGTCCGCATTGGTTGTATTGAACGATTAAAGATCAATCGAACTTGCTCAATCCCATCAGATATCCTTACCATCTTATCAGCTTGACCAGTTGATCCCGCACGCTGTTGCGCGCTAACACAATTCTGCAGCGATATGGAAGGATGCTGTGAAAATTCTCAAATTTAACCCAATACATCATGAATGACTGCCTGCATCACTGACTTGCCCTTGAGGAGCAATTCTAAGCTAGATCCTTTCCTCTCTTCTCGGTCCCCATGCTTCCTCTGTACGATATATCGACTTTGGATTTTAGCACTGCTTGCCCTTCTGAATGCCCCGCTCACCTGTAGCTATTGACACCTTTCCAAACATTGTCGCTTTTTTCCCAGTCTTCTGGACGGTTTTCGAAATGATTTATGTGTTTTGTTGTAAACCTCCCCTACTTTGGTGCATGTCCCGCTCACTAATGACAAGTGATCTCCTCCTCTTCGCCAACCTCCAACCTTTTTTGATTCTTGGGATCGAGTTATAAGTTCGGCGAAAGCCCCGCCTACTTTGGCTATGTCCCGCCCACCGGCACCGTAGGCCTCCTTTCTTTGCCGACCTCCGTCCACTTTTCCCGGTCTGCGGACTGTCCTCCAACCAATTTTTAGGATATGTCGCCACACTTATCATACACTTATCATTTAGCTTGTCCGCCTTCTCTGACTCTACCTACTTTTTTCCGCTTTCCGAGACTTCTCGGAACCGAATTATGAAGGCTTGTAGGGAACGCTAACCACTTCAAGGCATGCCCGTTCATTGTGGGCTGGCTTCCACTCACGTCATATGCTATGCTGGGAACACCTTAAACACTGCTCCACTGTGCCAATTTTTTTCTGCTCTACGTGCTTTCTCCAAACCGAGTTATAAATTTTTTTCATACAACACTGCTTTTTTAGAGAACGCTCCGCCGACCGCAGATGGGCTTCCCTAATTTGATCTGGCCTACCTATAAACACCTTGAAGTTTTTTCACCAGTCTCTAAGCCGTTTCGAAATCTACTGAAATCTTGCTCCTCACTCCCTTTCATTTCGAAGCACGCCACGCCCACTGTAGGCGGAGCTCCGCTTAGCTGATGTATGGTTTGTACTTCTCGAGACATGATACACCCACCACATACCTGATCCGGTCTTTCCAGGCAGATTTCCAGGTAATAAGAAATTTCATGGCAGACATTCGAAACAGACGATGGATGAAGTGCCTTCAGTAGGGATAGGAGTTGGGCGAGGATACAGGTGTTGGGATATCGGGAGTGATCATTAATCAATGGACACGTTTATTCCGAATCCAATCTCAAGAGAAGTGAAGCCTGTTGAACTGCTAAACCATCTGGATATGTGAATAGTGTCAAATGCCATCAAAGATAAGCAAGCCCGCTGAATTATCCGATTTCTCTTTGAATGCTGATGTTTACAACTGTTCACAGCTTTCTGATAACCGGTAGGAATCAGTGTTTCATGTAATATGCTGAGGTGCACTTCGTTGCCTAATCCTACCGTGGGCAGCGCAGTCCGCTCCAACTGTGAAGGTTGTTTCGATTATGTGTTCGGTTGAGTCGAATGAAACTGTGCAAGAAGACTTTAAGTAAGTGAGCGCACTTAAATCTCATTCAATATACTAGCGAGGAAACCTTTTCAATAACTTGAGGATCTGAATTCAAAACAATATCGGAGGGTGAAAGGATGGTCACAAGTATCGTTTCATCTTAGCGGAAGTGGTGTCGTGGCAAGTGGCACTGATTATCACGCGCACGGTCCGAGGATCAAATCCTGGCTAGTGCGTCGTCCAGGACAACCAAGCCTTCCATCCTCCCGAGGTCGATTAGTTGGTACCAGGCTTGTCTGGGGATTCAAAAAACTGGCTCGTATTCGGCTGGCCCCGCAAGTTATTGGATAGGCCAAATCGCATTCAAATTGTCACTCGGAATGTACAAGAAGTAGAATGCGTGCCCCATCCCAAAAGGGATTGATCAACGGCGACTGATCTATCCTTTATCCTATCAGTCAATCTCCGTGCGCTACCGCGAGCATCCTCATGGTATGTTTCAGTCACATCGGAGGTTTCGTTGATTAATTGGCCATGTAGCTAGCGTATCAAGTAGTAGAATTTCGTCGAGTGCTCTAGCTGATATTCTATGCGTTCAGCTACTGAAGCCTTTCGTACGATGCGCACGATGACGTGCTTAGCCAAACTGGTGTAATGCAAATTTTGAATAGGTGCATAGTTTTTGTGCTTAACGGAGCACTCGTCGGTGACTACAAAATGAAGTGGTCATACGCGTCCCAGAAGAAGCGCCGTGGTCTGGGAGGGGTTACCGGAGGAATTTTTTCTTTGGTTTCATTCAATGTAGCGAAAATTATGTTGGCAGCGTGAGCGCACGGTCATCCATTCAGCCTCAGCATTTCCATCTTCTTTTCTGTGCACTATATGATAGGGTGCGATGTATTTTTCCATTCGCAACCAAATATCATGCAGTTCTTGCTCTTCTTAATGAAACAATCGCATCACGGTCTGCCAATCTTCAAACTGAACCGACGAAGAGCCCTGGCACGCATCTAGCGGCAGTTCAACCCAAGAAAGAGACCTGTGTGGGCTTGTGGTTGCAAAAGGAGAAAGCTCGTAAGGGCAGCGATTCTGCGCTCCAGGAAGTTCGAAACCATGTCAGATGGGAAAAGCGGAGATCCGAAGGATTCTTTCACTATCAGGACAAGTATCAAACGCAGAATTCCGTTCCCCTCTTCATATTCCAAATGAAAATTGATTTAAAAGCTCTTCTGAACGCTTCAAAAGCTTAACTTTTCTCGTGAACAAAAAGCCATTTAAGTTCTATATTTTGGACTTTCCAACAGAACACATTGCCTAATTCCTGCAAATAGAGGATTTCAGAGTTCATAGTGTTCGAGGACTTGCTTAGGGTTCCTCTACCTTATTTGTCTGAATTTCCTTTAAGGTAAGCCCGGAAGTAAACGCAAGGGAAACCTTAGAGGTTTCCTATTCCAAGGAGGCGAGGTTCCCTGGGGTTTTCACTCTTGCCATTGAGTATAGCATGCACGCCTTCTCTCCTCGTCATAACTTCCGTGGGAATGTGTAAGGGGGCAGATCTCAATCCTCAGCTGGTTGTTTTGCGATATGGCTGGCAAATTTTGATAAAGTTCGCACGTTCCATCATGCAAGTGCGGGTTTTGGCGAGAAAATGTCTTGGTCATCGTAATTTTGACCCTTTCTGTGCAGCATCAGGGATAACTCAATGACTTGGCCTTCCCCACTCATTGTTTTCAGTTTCTTCGCTACCTTCTTTCGCCTTTGCTTATTTAGTGCACTTATGCCATCGTCTGACAAATAAATTAAATGAAGACAATTATTTTAATTCTCACGAAACAATTTTAAGTTTCGAGCTTGAGATCATATTCGGCTAATTCGGCCTTCAATGTAAGGAGATATAGGTGATTGGTTGGTATTTGTTCACTGTGCAAACACCTGTGAATAGCTGCTTCGTTTTTATCGGCGGGATTTTTCCTGACGATTTCATGATTATCACTAATGGTTTGCATAGAATATGTAAGCAACCACGTTTCATTTTTAGGCCACGAGGAAAATGGTACAACAATATTCTAGAGGCTAACGGAAACACTCCGCTCTCGAAACTTAACAAGATACCACTTGACTACTCGCTGAAATGCAATATTTGTGAGTTTTACTTTGGATTTAGAAACCAAAAAACGAATGGCATTTTTCTATGTTAAGTGTGAAGAGTTTCCAAGGCGTTGTTAGTTCTTTGAATACTCCTTTGCCATTTTCCCTGCTTTTTACAGATGTCAAATTGGAATACTTGAATTCCGGCGGATCAATGGAGGATCGTGCTGCGATTCGAATGGTTGAGGTAAGAAATTCAAGTAGGACGCACAGAGACCCGCGCTTTTGTTCCAAAGAAACTTCCAAATAAATCAAGCTGGCGTTTTTTGTGGAAGGCTGAGTGAACCAATGTCAAGGAAATCTGACGACTAGTACGGTCTCTCCTCAGGCTGCAGTCCAATTACTTGCCTTCCCTAACTTACTGACGACGAGCACATTTTCTGCTTGCATGCATACGGGAAAGTTACGCTTAATTTTATTGGCAGCTGCTGATCACCATTGACCGACAGCGTCTCATGAGAAGACATAATTTAATTTTCATATTCGTTGTAAATAATGTAGGAAATTGTTTGTAAAATAAAATTGCTCGAGAAGTAAGCAAACTTTTGATACGAATGCCCGAGAAACGAGTAGAAACTAAAAAATTTGTCACTTCTGATTTTTTTTTTTCAAAATTTCGAACCATCTCTTGGTTTTCATTGATCTCTAGAGCGCATATTGATGTAGTAGCTCACTTTCTACTCGAGTTCTCTGCTGCACTCTTCACGCGAATAACATAAGGATAAAGGAAAATGACAACAGGGCATGTGATGCTATGGAAAGACAGCCTTTAGATCTAGGACTGGTTTCCAGAAGGAACGCCCTTATGGAGTGGGCCTCCTCTTATGTCTGAAACGTGGGATTGCTTTAGGTGACAGAAGACACGATTTAGACAAAGGAGTGCAGATAAAAATATCTCGCTTAACAAAGCACGGTGTTTGAGCTGTTCGGAGGAAGTATGAACCGCGAAAGCGCTGTGCTCAAACTGTTTGGAGGAAGTATAAACGGCGCTTGGGATTCAGTCAGTCGTCTTCCTTATCATCAGTAAGAGTTCTTTCATCAATGCTATCGGCATCCTGAACAGAAGTTGGACGAACTACTCCTTGAAAGCGATGCGGATGATATCTACATGCCCGATCGAGAAGACGCTTCTGTTCCAGCTTTTGTTCATGATGAGGAAGATCTCGATTCATACAAATCAGGTGATGACAACAACGTCGAAAAAGCAGAATTTAGCTGGCTAATTTTCGCTCCCCCGAATTACAAATGGATCTTCAACGAGCAACAGACGTTTATTAATGTAGACTTCTGTCTATCACCACTCGACCTCCACGGACTGTTCCTTCCCGAAGAACTATTGAAACTGGTTGCCATACAAATGAACATCCACAATCATCCAGAAGAATCCTTCGTGGAAATACATAGACAGTGAGAAACTGGCGAGCTTTGCGCATTTTATCAGCAATAGGAGCTACACCAAAGCGATCTCGTACGATCTATGTCATCGCGGAAGATTTCTAGATTCGCTTGGAAGAAAAAAACATTGAGCTTTAAATCTCTCAACTCCCAGTGTGGCTGTGTAGGGCAGGTGCATGTACAACTCATACTTACCCTTGGTTTTTCTTTTAGTCTGCACCAAATTCTATAATTCATTTGCCCATCCTTACGGGTGATGACGCAGTTCAAGAGCTATTTCCTTATTTATTTAGTCTTCAGAAAAGTAAACGCGGTCTACATGATATATGTGGTCCAACAATCATACACAAAACCAAAAGAACAAGCACGCATGGAGCTCATTTATCAGTAGGGAATAGCCAATTAGCTTCTGGGATGAGCCGCGCATAATACTTTCATCTAGATCGTAATGGAAGCTTTGTATGCTCTTTGGCCGATAAAAAGGTTTGACGAGGCCGGTTGATTTATGAAGCACTTTCTTCATTCTGTTTGTCCAATACGGTATCAATTAAAGGCGAAATTCGCGATGGAAAAGCAACCCATTCCAAATTAAGTTAGTGTTGGTGAGTGGTACCAGAAAGAGGCAAAGACCGTGAGAAACGGCTCAGAACCCGAGAAATGGGACCTATTCCTTCCCTCTTGATCTCGGCATTGATGTGGTTCCCATAGTTGTGCCCTCTTCAATATAACGGTCTCTTTGTTATCTAATCACTTGCTGCGTATAGATCTGCGGCGAGCGATCAGATGGGTGATCAGATGATCAGTGATCAGGTGGGCGTGGACCGCCAAGTGCACCAAGAGTGAGCCATGCTAGATCGCCGAGGTCAAGTCTTCCGCTCCCGATTGCGTGTCAGCCTGCACTCTCAGGAAGTCCGCATGTTCCCTCACTAGGCAATTTTCTCCTTCTTCGAACTTTGGTCCTTATCGTGAAGCCCTCCTTCAGACGGCCAACCGGTAATAAAAAAAGGACTGATTGAGCGAGAAACGACCGTGACACTCGGCTCGTCCTCTTTTGGCATTTCAACGTTATACCGCTGGCTTTCTTTTCATTTTTACATTTCTTGTCTGATCATGTTCTATGCCAGCCAATACCCGGTGTTGTATTGCCTATTCGAATAATCTTCTTTAACACGTTGACGACAACGCAGGACACATACGTCCCGCACTTTGGAGGCCACATCGGACAGCGCGGGACGTATGTGTCCTGCACCCATTTCGTGCACTTTTTTCGCGCATCGCACACTTTTTCCCGGGTTTCTTGTATTCAATCAATAGACCGTGCATCAACATAACTATAAGCGAAGTGGTCCACAGAAAAGCCTAAATATTCCTAGATTTACGAAGATTTCTCCAACCTTGCAATTTCTTCAGTCTCTGTTATTTTTCGACATCCCCTTTGTGGGTGAAGGCAAATAAAAGGCATAACAGGCAAAAATCAGATACGAAAATCCATGAGCAGCATAATTCCTGAACCATTTTAAAGTTCATTGGCGAAATCTATTGAAGGAGTGCGAAGAAAAACACCATTAAGGGGGAAAAGCACTCGTACTTGTTAGTTCATGAAAGCTCATCTCAGCAAAATATTTTGCACTCCACAGATAGAGGAGATGTGCAAATTCCAAAAACCTGCTCATTAAATGGAAAATTCTTTAAAAGAGGTGATGGAGTGATGACAGTGTGAAACTCGAGAAGGATCACGTCAGCGCTACATCGACAATTCCCGCCACCGTTTTCAAAACATGTTTATGATGGGTAGCTTTTGATTTTGACATGCGTGGAAAAGAACAACCATTCTTACGGCGCTGCTTCCTTTTGCAAGATTACTTTTTGAAAGGGATTCTGCTCTTCGGGAACTTCTAGAAAATTTTGCATTATTTTTAGGGAGAATTCATTCCTGACTTTGCATATTACAACTTTGGTACTTCCTAAAAACTACCAAAGTTGTAATATGCAAAGTCAGGAATGAATTCTCCCTAAAGTACCGATTGAAATTTTCGTATGATTAGCAAGAATAATAGTAAGAATAAGTGGAATTGTTCAAACTAGTCATTCGCCACATGGTGTTCAACGTTGCTTGTGTGAGGCAACGTCGGACCACGTCAAAATATTCATTCTTTTCCGCTTTTCTTCCTCCTTAGTTGACAGTTTTTCCTCATGCACTAGATCGTCCAGTGGTGGGCCACTCCTTCTATCTTTTCATTTTTGTTCGCTTTTACTAGTCCATCACAAAAAAAAAGTTCTTGATATGTTACCAATTTCGATCATTTTTTCGCCTTAATGAGCGTCATCCCTCAGTGAGTTTTTTGTTAAATAACTGACTTCTTATAATGTTATAGAAAATAATTGATCAGAATGTGTGTTATGTCGGGTTACAAGCCTTTTTCATTCTGAGCTCCGAAAAACGCGCCTTGGGAGACAGCGCAGGACGCATGTGTCCCGCGGCCGCCGCTTTAGCAAAATGGCTGCTGT
Organism: Teladorsagia circumcincta; assembly: GCA_002352805.1. Lineage (NCBI taxonomy): Eukaryota > Metazoa > Nematoda > Chromadorea > Rhabditida > Trichostrongylidae > Teladorsagia > Teladorsagia circumcincta. Next base: position 5,716 of record KZ345843.1, on the reverse strand, counting down.
CCAACGCGGCCAAAATTGCCCAAACGCGCGTTGTCGTCAACGTGTTAATGAAGGATTTCTCTTGCTTTCACAATCGAATGCTATTTCTTCCAGGTGGCAGAGCAGAATGGACTCACGAAAGATCAAGCAGTTGTGGCACCTGCCAGCGGCAACGTAGCCGTCGGTATAGCGCTTGCTTGTGCTGTGAAGGGTTACAGGTAAGATATATTTACTTTATTAAAAGGCTAAATTTAGTCACATGATACCCTTCATAAAGGAAATCTTGTTATCATCGGCGCATGTACCGAGTATTCTTTTCCACAAAAATTCTGCATCGATTCTCTCTGACCGAAAATGTGAGGTATTAGGTCGCAACGAAAGTTCTGGCGGATTTTTTCAAAGACCTGACAAACGGTTACACATCAACCTGCGAAGGAAATTTTCGAACCATATTTAGGTATGGTGATATCCCTTCATATGCTCGAGACTTACCTCCTGCACGCTTTTTCAAGCTTGGAAAATTCCCTACGTTTCCACCCATCTGGGACACACAGCGACCGAGGTCTGCCGCAATATATGCTATGTGGATTTAGAGGGAGTGATAAGTGTGAAGACCTGCCAACTTTGGTTCGAAAGGTTCCACGAAGGGAACTACAACCTCGAAGGCAGACGTCCAACGGAAGTCAGTTTCAAACGTTTGGAGCTGCTACTTCAAGACATTCCGCATCAAGCACCAAGGAGCT
>KZ345838.1:71378-92710 GCA_002352805.1 Teladorsagia circumcincta | reverse complement strand
GACCGACCTCCCAGGTATAAAACCATGTTGAGCACGTGGAATGATACTGTGAGTGGCAACATAACCAAGAATGTGATCCTTAATAGTTTTCTCAAAAAGTCTACAAAATAAAGATGTGATGCTGACAGGTCGGTAATTTACAGCGCGCACAGCCCTATGCTAACGGATATTACGATCCCGCCTCAAGCTCGTACGCCACTGCTAGGCAGAACCCATGCGGATGTATCCGCACCATCCTTTAGCGATCTCGATAGCTGCAGGGTGATGCGGTTTTGATAATATTAGTGAGCGTCGTGTGTATGCATGACCCTTCAGGTCGCCAGGGGGTTGGTTGGAACCGCCTTTCAACCGCGTTCCACCCATGACGTTCAATGACGTCATCAAAACAGCTACGCCCTCTAGCCGTCGTGGCCACTGCCTTTCAGCTCACTTTCACTTCTACTCTTCTTAGTTCACTTCGCATTTGTTTATACCTTTCCGTCTCCTCTACATCTGTTTTTTTGGGTGATTGCAAGACTGATGGCCTACTCTCGAAAAAATTAGAGGAACTTCGCTACCGGGGGCAGTGGTGGTATAAAAGGATGAAAAACGCGGCTGAAAAAATGGACTATGGCTGAACTGAGTATAAGAAAAAATGGAAGATTGGCAAGCAGTGGGCCATATGAAAGCTCGAATTTGCGTCTACCGAACGCCTTTCTCAGCTTGTGCTCATACTGGCAGTACTGGAATTTTGGTACTGACATCCGCTGAAACGAACTGTTAGAGCTACATTCCCAGAGAAGTCGCCTCGAAGAATCCATCTATTGTCCAGGATCGAGTAGCGCACGTGTCGTACAGATGTGCCGTTGTCGCGGCTCGAAAGTGCGCGACATCGGCGCTAGAACCTTCCAAAGCTGGCTTTTGATCTTAGCTCTTGGACGAGTTACGTAGCCACGCCTCATAACGTGCAACGTGGGCTGCGGCGTAGCGGCTAATTCAAATGCGCGCGGTATAGTTGAACACTAAAGCAGGAAACTTCGTTCAACTCGTCTAACTCCGCCCCTCCCTTTTTCATGGAGAATTTTGGTTTTGAGCTCCATTTACGATTTCTTTGCTTCTTTTTTCATCTTTTAGTCAATTTGGCATTCACAACTTCGTTACGAAGCGCTATGACCCCGCAAATTCGATCTCGGGGGTATCGCTTTGAACATTTGGTCAATCACCGCTCAGAGATCACGGAGCGAACATTACACTTCACAACAACGGTGAGCCCCGTGTTTATTCTAATGATCGGGGGCTTACACACCATACATATATTTGTGCACTGAGAGCACGACCACGCACCACTTAGTGGCCATTTTTCCTCAGAATCAATAAAATTACAGGAAATTTAATTTTCTCTATTAAAATCAATAGAGTTTAAGAGTAACTCCATTCTCCTAGCGACTACCTCGACATAAAAATTTTCTACAAAACACGCTGTTTCTTTTTCTTTTCTTTCGTCTTTTTGTTTCTTTTTCTTTTGTTTCGTCTTTTTGGTTCTTTTGTTCTTTCGTCTTTTCTTCAGTCATTCCCATAAAAGAAAATGGCTGTTTCTATGAATCAGTCAGGGGTTCACCACCTTTATTTGTTCAATCTGAACTTGTTTATTTGTTTCTTCATTTATTTACTTGCTTATTTTTGCTTGCATCCCATGACGACCAGCCGTACTTGACCCACTAACCGATGTGCAAATGATCACTGCTTCCTTAAAACAATGGAAAGAGAGGCTATTTTTTGCACACAACAAGGTGACTCTTCCGACAACAAACCACTTTTCTAGTTCAATGTTGCCGTCAAATTTCCAAGGTTGTCGATTTTATTTTCAATTCAAAACTTTCAGTATGAGGTGAAAACCTCCTACCGTCATCGCAGAGGTCGCGCTAGCACTTCCCGGTGGATAAAGATTGCCAATGAATGCAAGAAAAATCCCCTTTCTGTCCCTAAAAACACTCAAAATTGCTAAGGAGCTATGTTCATAGTGGATTAGCTCATTCAGGTGGGCGTAGTATTGTCAGACACCTTGTGTAATAGCGTTCGAGGATCACCGCGATTTAAATAGAAATCAAATGCATGGCGCATCGCAAAAATTGCTCATTCAATGCACCATGCCTCATCATTCAATGACAATCATATTGAAATATTTCCTTACCAAGAAAAATGGGAGTGCGTCAACCTCTCAAGGGCAGGAGGCTAGGCAAAGTTGTACTCTGAGATTTGTAATCATTTTTTTAAGGGAACCTACCAAACCATTCTGCTTACAAGGCTAGATAACTTCTCAGTTCCGAAGTATGAATGTTAAAATAATGAATCTTTCGACTTGATCAGTCGCTTTTTGAAATCCGCCACGGAATGGGCTTTCACTCAAGATCGTTGTGTCGTGTGAGTGCTACATAACCTATGCACTGTCTCACGAGGGCTAGTTTGCACAAACTGTTGAAATTGTCCTCTCATTCGAGTCCTGTCTCAAAAAGCGACTTTGAAAGGTGGAAGGCTAGACTGGTTGAGGTTCGGAGGAATCTGATCCCGAATTGACCCTGAACTGCTCGTAGTGCGCTACGGCACATGTCCCTACCTCACCTCTGCTCCATTCCACGGTATAAAATGGAAATTCCTTCAATCCTCAGCTATTCTTATTACTTCTTACTTCCCTTTTTCTGCTCATTCCTCATTCATTGAAACATTTGGATGTTGTCTGCAGTTTGCTTCAAGTTCTACAGCAGTCTTTTTTCAGTCACGATGCACCGTCACGTTACGTATGCACTGGAGTAGTGGCACTGAGTGACGAACTATGGCTGGACGTCGAAGCTCACCTGAAGTCGTTGACCGAGGAGCCGTCAACGGCCACTCGATCGCTAACGGAGCGATGCCGCCACTTCGTGAAGAGTAAGTGGAGGTGGGTTCTGGGAGGGAGGGTAGAGGCGTGATTCGAGTAAAAGTTATCTCTGTTTGGGTTAGGAATTATTTGACTACTCGGGTAATTTCGATTTCTGCTGGGAATAGTTATTTTTTCACCAATCATTATGTCTTTCCTTTTGTTATTTTTGCTAATAAAATGAAGACTCTTCCTCAAAATGGTCCTGAACTCAGCTAAGTTTTTTCGAATTCTCAAACAATAAAAGGGTCTACTCCAGAAGGGGGGGTGTGAGGGAATTATGTGGAATAGTTCGTGACGCCTACAGTGATTCCAGTCTTTGCAGCGAAGGAAGCTTTGGACAGGGCGTGAAAACGGAACCGAAATGGTTCGTTTATCCTCTCCCCCTCCCCATCCTGTAAAACTTGGAATTACTGTAGGCGGCATGCCTCTAATCAATAACTTACTGTAAATAGTCGTGTCCATAACTATACGTACGTTAGCATGGCATCAACCCTTTGACCACCGCGCGCTCTGAACGTGTCTGGCGCCTGGACCGCGCGCATTTCTCGTGGGCCATTACCAGGGTTTTTTCTCCCCTTTTTGCGCCTAAACATAAGCAACTTTCGGACCATTTTATGAGTGAATTTCCAGGAGGGTTTCCTAACCAATCACTGCTTAATGTCAAGTCTTCTAGTGAAAATTATCAAAGTAGACAACTGTCCAGAAAATTTCTGCCGTGGACCGACTTGGTGTGGCCCACCGGCATACGATACGGTCTTCAAAGCGGTAATGTAAGATATGTTGATAATCTGAGTGTACCACAACTAATAGATCAGTGAAGGTGTAGTCCACGATAACCGTACACTAGGTTTGGCAGTGCTCCAATGGCCTGCTTCACCGAGTCAGGACTATCGGAATCGCTGGAATCGAGTACACTAAACACAGACACCACCCATGCCAGCATTCAGAGGACGGCTCTAGAGTCACTTAAAGGCATCGTGCGCTAAATTTTTCCCATCTTCTATCGTTATAGGTGTGCTGTTTGCAGCTACAGTAGAGGAGGTGCAAAGCTTTCAAGCAGGAAAACCACCTTCTGAACATTAATAGCTAGGAGAGAAACTCTACTTCTGGACGGCGGTGGGTAGCAGAGGCGGAGCCATAAATTGCTCCTGTAATAAACTTTCTCGTAGGTGCGGTCATAAGCCAGGTTTTAAGCCACGTATAAGTATTTGTGGAAGTTCTACGGTTGGAATCTAGATCGTTCACATTCTATTTGATGATTCGGACTTTTTTGCAAAACCAGCGCTAATTTCTCTTTATGTTTGTTATCCTCATAAACCACTGGTTCTGTGATACGGTTTTTTAGTGAAGGAACCACGTTGTTTCTTTGCACGATTACTTCTTGTTACACAAGTCTTTGCGTTTACTTCGCATACGATTAGCCGGTCATGAAGTCCGGCTAGCAACAATGGGTGCATGTAGGGGGAGTGCATCGTTTTGTCGAGAGCTCAACGCACCTAGCATTGCTAGCTTCTCCTAAGGATAAGCCTCAGGAGTGGGGGGAAGTGCTAAAGGGGGAGGTGTGAGCAGCTTCATTTTATTCGACTGTTCATCTTCTCCTTCTAGGCTCAGTCCATGCCACTTCCCGACCGCCTAAGAACACTTGCGCCCAACAATCTGTTAGAATATCAATCGCCGACGAACATATGGTACTTTTTGGGAGCTCAGGTCATCGTCTTGCCCATGAAATTACCCAGGGGTCACCTCGCCTTTCCGCTCTTTTCGTCATGTCTTGGCGAATAGCGAATGCATGGGGCATCATATGAATTACTTCGAGTACCCATTATCGATACGCTGATCATTCAGATAGGTACTTACAGTTGACAATACAGTTGACTATCTTAATCGCCATCTAATGTAAAAGGAGGACGGGGCTGGGTGCCCTCATTGTTCCGACGCGCGTGTGGTGAACCTGTTTGCCGCCCGACCTACCCGGTCCGTCTACGGGGAGATCGACTCAATCGATCCAACAGGGCTATCGCCAGTTTGCATTTTACCCAAAAACGATAGTCGCCATGAAATCTGCATCTCCCACTCAAGTTTAATGTGGACTGAAAGTGAGTTCACTTTTCGTCGGTCTTCTCTTCTGGTGCGGTTTTTTTTTTCGGAAATTCTGATTTTTCGATTCCTACATGGGGCTGTTTCCAGCTGACTTCTCCAAGTTTTTTTTTAGAGAAATACCTCCTCTGCCATATCACTGTATTTAAGACCACAATACTCAATATTAATATTCCAATAGTTTGCTTACTCTATTTGTATTCATTAAGTTACCTTTACTTATACTTTTAATTCACCGTGTTACACTTAAAATTGTGTTTTACAGGAGTTTCACGCTACTTTTTTCCAATTTTTCACTCATACATTACATACTGCATTTATTTTACTTGTGCTTTGCACTCATTGAACCTCTTTCCAACTTTCGTGTAGGACGATTTTTTCCATGAATTGCTCGAAAAGTATTTCAATGTAATTTCAAAGTAATCAATATCTTGACTTTTTGTTTTTGTTTTATAAATGAATGGGAAACATTTTTAGGAATTTTTTTGGGATACTTTTGTGTTTTTTCAATGCTTTTGGAGATCTAGCATTCAAACACTATACACCTTTAAATATACAAATAGGAAAACATGTGTGTTTAACTCTTGTCTGACAAAATGAGGAGCAGATTAAATCCGCTAGTTTTTCACCATTCGAAGTCGTCGGCTGCTGACTGACACAAACTCTGAATCATTTCTTTCCATTCGTCTGTGACAATGAACTCGATTAACGCCACTCTGAATGAATCCGATTACTCAGGCGTTTGGCTAGCTTTGGAGCGACTTATATAGAAAACAGCTCGTCCTCATGGGAGTATATCTTCTTTGATAATGCGCCCTGCATCCGTTCACTATATCCAATCGCATTTTTATTGACTGCTAGACTTGCATATATTATAAATTAATGATCAGTTCCGACCTTGAGAAGTTGAACCGCTAACGAATTATGGAGGGATAGGTAGATCCGATACTTTCTTTGTGGTAACAGCTGTGCGTTAGGCATAGGTTGCGTTTGTTCGTTATTGTTTGGGGCCAACAAGCATCCGTGGCTTGTTACAGTTTTGAGCGGAAGCCTTGTACATGGCGTATCACGGAGGTTTAACGAGTAGATGGGTTGGGCACCGTTTTCACTACCTTATTGATCAGTCTGAGCAACCAAAGAACTGGCCTCAGGTCTGGTTCTATGAATCTAAATTGATGGGTTGTCGTCGCCATATGGCGTCCAGACGACTTCTGCGCGACTTTGCTTTGACATCGCTTGTGTGACGTTCCGTAGCCCTTCCAGAATTCCACCGCCTTGTTGTTTCGTGAATTCAAATTTTATAAAAATACAAAAATTTACATTTCTCCTATCCCAGAATTGTCCTGGAGTGATAGGTGCTGTTGAGGTTCCGTGTCCTTGGAACGGTTTCTTTTTCTCATCGTTATCTCTTCAGACAGGTTTCTGGACTTCTCTGGAGTCTATTGTTACTTTGGCTATTACAGTAACCGCTTTTCTTGTGGAAACTTTCTTCCTTCCCTTATTCCTCTCTTCCTTGTTACTCACGATATTTTATCACACCTATCTTTTTTGTTACCAAAATGAATTACGAACTCCCCATGAGGGTTACTTGTTGCGTTCAGCCGATTTCAGCATTTTTGGGACTCCACCCCCCTCCCCTTAACGAAACAAACATGCAGCCCCCTCCTTCTTCCTCTTTCCATATCCGTTTATGAGAAATGTCGGTAGCTCCACGATTTCGGCCGCGGGCCTGCGTATACATATTCGTTCTTCTCGTTTTCGTGAGCTAAAAACGACCCCCTTGACTGGATAGGCCGGACGGTAGACTCTGCTCTCCGTCCCTTCCCTCCAGCCCTTTATTCTGCGAAGAAACGCAGGCCTCTCATTCAGGCTTGACCAGACCTTTTCGGCCACGCCATGCATTTAGTCTCACTACAGAATGGTTGGCTCGGTTATTGCTCAAAACGCTCGAACGAGGCTGAGTATTTTTTTAACCCTGGAAGTTGAAGCAATCTTCACGTCTCTATGCTCTGTTACCTGAATTTTCTCACAACTAAAAGGTGGGGATTTCTGAAGAATAGAAATTTCAGAGCAGAAACGGTGTGGTGACAAGTGGCGCTGTTCACTTCGCACACGGTCCTGAGATCAAACCCTGGGTCTCAGGCTGTCCGTCCTTTCAGGGTCGTTCGATTGGTGCCAGACTTGACTAGAAGAGGAAACACTGACCTCCCGGTACATCGTCTGGTCCTCGCAAATCATTGCCGCATTAAAAATGTCACAACAGTTCCGGATGGAAGTAGAATGCTTGGCGCATCCAAAAAACAGACTAATCAGGGATGCTTTTCTGATTAGGAATTTTCTGTGTATTTTGACTTATGATTCTCTTTCGGTGTATTTTGACTAAATTTTCAAGCTCTTATAAGCTGTCTAGGCCTTTCATGCTATGTCGGTGCCAAGTGGCTAATTGGAGGCGTAAAGGCTCGAGCAACCTCCTCTCCCATCTCAACCAGAGCCACGTGGTCGAGTGGACCTCTAGAATTCAATAACATTGTGCGTGTCACCCCTTCACCCTCATTATCCATGAAGAAGCGTACGCTGGGCAAACGAGCCATTGCCTTGCGTTGGTTGACGTTTCATGAAACCCTCTGGGTAACTAGTCTGGTCCGAAGGTAATCACCAGATCATATGTACGATGTGCCTGCCCACCTGATCTTCGGTCGTGATATGAAAATGCGGCAACGTCCTTGATCATCGACCATTAGTGCAGTTTGAAATTTCGGCTACAGTTCTACACTTCCTGATTAACACGCTAACTCCGAACATCCATATTTGCACAGCGCGAGGCCTAACCCTGACCATATGCCTCAGATTCCACGTTTCTAAGACTACATCAAGGAAGAAGAGCACGGGAGCAATCATACGGACCCAAGTCGGTTGTTCCTCCATTTCTTCGTTACATTCTTGATGCTTTTATGCTCTTATGCTGCTAGTCTTCCTTTCCTAATAACGACGTATGAGTTTTCGATTCCAATGTGCATTCTGTTCCCTGCGGCAGAACATGTCGTAACTACAGACTTCGCCTTACTTCTGCTCAACCGCTTATTTCCCATTGTCCGGTCCGTTTCTTTTCTTTTCTCATTACGCGCGCAGCGCTCGATAGCACCGAGTTCTTCAAAAAGCACGATACACGATATATAATGCGATATCGATTTTTTCGATTTGTTGCTACAGTTGCGGTAGAAAGTGTTGGCCGAAACCGTACTTCGTGCACAATTTCGTTTTCACCTGAACAATTTTCTTCAAACATTGTTACGGCATTTCTTTAACCGTTTTCGGATTCCTGAGTCTTAAGCATGCAAGAGATTTGGAAGAGTCTCCAACATTTTGGGTCTTTTTTTTTGGGAAAGGGAAGTGACGTACGGAGATTCGTTTCGGGGAACACGGAGAACCATTTCGGGGAACACTTTTGACCCACTATATATTTGACCTGCTACTGTATATTTGATATTAAGTCTGTAATTACGGTAAGTTCTGAACAACGAGACAGAATATACATTTCCGGAAAATTAAATTAATGCTCATTATTAATTGAAATTAATTAATTAATTATTACTCATACATCACTGAGCACGCCATATGGCCAAAATGTCCGATTCCTTTTGAGCGAATCTTGCCTATCAATCTTTTAGCTGACAAGTTGCGCGCGCTTCGACCGAAACATTCGAGACCGAGGTTTTCGCGTTCATTTTGCTCATTGCGGACCACAAAGAAGGATCATACTACTGAATTTGCTTGCCAACTTCCACTTTTGCAGGATATATAGTGTGCTTTTTAGACCTAAAAAAACGCGCATGCACGATTTATCGAATTTATGGAGAGGTCTGATTACTTCAATCTTCTTCCTAAACGTATATCCCAGTAGGTGGCTCTGGCTTTTGTGGTACATTATGCTACTTTTACCAGCTGATCGAGGTGGATACAACTATCTCAAGGTCTTTTTTAAAGGCAGCGCTGCATTGGGCATCCCTTGGGCCTGATTACTGATGAGAGAAAATTACGAAAAAATATGGGGGTACGTGAGGTACAGCGCTACGCAGCGGGTTCACATTACTCATTGTACGCTCAAGACATCTATCTTCGTCAAGTTCAGACACACTTTAGGTAAACAGTAACCCTGCCCATTTATGAATCTTTAGATCTTTTTAGAATCACGTTCCTACCGTACATAATGACATCTTTGTACATGTCATCATTGTTTTTCAACCTACTCAATTCTCTCCATCTGTCACAAACAATTTTTTTCGCCGTACTTTTCCCTGAATTCTTCAACTCCTCCCTTCCACAGCAGTATTAAATGCCGCTCGATTTCTCATAGGCACCGCAATTGGATCACTGGTTCTTTGAACTAACTATGCTCTCGAACACTTCAAACTCTCCAATCAGCCGCGCATGTTTACCGTTGCTGTGTCTGCGTCTCGCTTATCTACTATGCTCCATCGTCCCGGTGTCTGTTTTCTTCCTTGGCACAGTGTCTGTCAGGGATTTGTCTCGCACAGTCTAGCAGGCTTGCCCACAGGCCAGTGAACGGTGTTGTTTGCCATTTACTGGCTAATTACGGCTTCATATTTGACCCAATTACCTCGTTTCTTTTTTTCAAAGATTGTATCTTGGGTTGTTCTTATTTATGAAGGGTAAAGGATAAAAATAAGTGAAAGTGCTAATAGGCAATGGTAAATGTACCATTGAAGTTGAGTTGAGGTGAAATGGTGTCCCGGTGGGTCTAGTCTGTAGTAAAAAAAAGCCCGGAAAGCCAGAGATGCGTGTTCGATTCCTGCTTGTAGCAGAAGTTTTGCCCATAACTCAGCATTGTTGTGAAAGGATAAAGCACTGTGGGTCGATCGCTCCCTCTCAGGGGCACTTCAACTCACAGTAGTTGTAGCATTTTGTATGTGGTTTGCCTACACACAAACTTGTGGGGGCTAGCGGATGTGCAATTCAGTGTTTTTATCCTCTCAAACAGATGTGGTACCAATTAATCGACCCCAGAGAGGGGAAAGCTTGGTTGGCGTTGACGGTGCGCTCTTGGGTTTGATTCTTGGACCATGCACCTGGTAAGCAGCTCCAATTGCCGCTATACCACTTCCGCCCTTTTTAATGTATAGATTAAACAAAATCAGATGGGCTCCGTGGTTCTGTGTGTAACAGTCTTTCTTTTACGTTCATGTGGGCTTTAGAAAAGGTTCTTGGCTCAAAAAGTAGCGGCGCCTATTCAAGATAAGGTCCTTCAAATCAAAATGTTGTGATTATTGGATGTTCACAGGATGTAATTAGTTATGGAATCTGCAAGATTCAACCCTTTGCCCTCCTCTTTAGGCAATCCCCCTCCGCTTTGGCGGCCCATCGATTCCGCCAAAATGTTTCCTCTCCTCGTTTGACTTTTAATCTGAGGAACTCCTCACAATGTATTCGTTCTTTGTAGAAAAAGATTAGTCATTGCTGCTGCCTCGAGGCTTTTATACTGAGAATAGTCCTCCATTAAGCGCTGTTCGATGATGTACTGCCATGGCATTCACTATGCTATGCTCTCAACCGGACTTTCTAAGCGGTTTGCAGGAAGCCAAAGATCGTTGATAGTATGGGAAACAAGGACCAACCGCTGTAGTGATTTTTTGAATTTTTTCTCCTTACTTTCCAAATTACTGTTTTCAGTGAGCTTTTTTGTATGAAGCTTGGCATTATATAACCCCTACTTTCTTCCACCGAACTCCACATTGGCCAGCTTTCCAAAAAAAAAACAACATTTTAGCTGGATTGCTGTCATTAGGACCAATTCTTGGTTTCCGCCCTGATCTTTTTTTTGTCTTATGAAAGCTGACCTCTGTTGGACCTTCTTGGGCTTCTTTTTGAGCTACTATTTTTGCGCAATTCTAATCAGAGCCTGTTTTGGTTCCCACTCTGTGACATCATCAGATTGATGCTTGGGTTGTCAAAAATACCCTTGTCCCTCTATAGACTACAGTTGCTTTGAAACTTGACGCTGAAATTAGTTGCAGTCAAGCGTTTGCCGCACTAAAAAAATAATGGAGAACAGAGCTTCTTCGGTCTTTGAACGAAAGCCCATCTCCAATCCTCTGGGAATAATTCCATTTTCGTCGGAACCCACTCAATAAACTTTCACTGCCCAGTTCATGTCGAGTGGACTGCAACTCGACTTCAGCGAATACTGCTGTGGACACTTTCAGATTTTTTTGTTCTGCTTTTGAAATCCTTGCTTGCACCTCGGGTTCTCTGCAAGAGTGCTACTGAAGACCGTATCACCGTAATTCTGACTTTGAACTGCAATCGAATAACCAATTCCGCAAGTCAATTTTTATGCGTTTTCGTTCTTGTGGGAGTAGTTTTTGAGTGAAACTTGGTGGCTGATGTGGGAGCTTTGTGGGGCAGGGTATGTTGTTGTTCCGGATGGGAGAAACTTTGTAATTGTTCGCATGTCACTGTGGTGCTTGGTTGGCTTTTCTGGAATGCGCTTTGCGTTTGACTTTAAACAGTAGTGGGAGAGGATTTCATGTGTCTGCAAGAGTAGCCGTGATCCTCTTCAATGTCAGCGTTGTCTCGTGGGGCGTCTATATTATTATTGCAAGAATATGTATGAACCTGGAACATCTGAAAGCGCTGCTACGAGTGCACCACAATAACTGAACACTTGAGTCACCTCTTCGACTACTCCTGCAGCGAAAGCGCCTTTATCGTGGTTGATCATGTGTTTCGCTCATTGAGAAAGGTTTCCAAGATGTCAAGCTTATGATAGCATGACGACGGCTGCTCACCGTGAAGGGTGGTTTTCCGTCGTTCACCCTCAATTAGTACAGTTAGTAACAGGCCATCTAGCATAAACTCAGCGGTTCTTCTTCGCTCAGTAGTACTCCTTGCTCTTACACAATGCAAAGTCCAAGTCTTCCCATGACATTGAGTTCACAGTAATCCAGACCTCAGCGAGGCGGCTGGAGCTTCCACATGTTTTGGGGAATCAAGATGCTCTAGTCAAACTAGACCTATTATTAGAGGCTAAGTGGGATCAGAAAGACTCGATCACCTCATTGGTAGGCCTATCTGGGACAACAGGAGCATAACTCGAGTGCCTATTGGCACTGCTTGTTGCTGGACGAATCGGCACCATCCAAGTGACTACACGAATCTTTGCGAAGACAGAGTGCGTGGCGCATTTCTAGGAATTTCGTTAAGTCTGGCAACTTCTCGATACTCTCTCGTGCACACGTGAATGTTTCCAACCAATTCTTCCTTATTTTTCAATGTTTGTCTCTGACATTCTTCGCCATTCAAGTTTTTCTCCCATTACATCACTACCAGAGCTATCGATGTGATTACACTGTTAGAACCAGTTTGATTTGTTGCGAATGGATTGCTTTCCTGACAGATTGATAAATAGATAATGGCAAACCAATACGAGTGGGAATTCGCTCTTCTATACTTAGCAGCATATAGATCTGAATTGCCTGCAGTCTACCTCAATGAAAGGGGCGCCTAGCTGACCCCGTACCATCTGCTTCACGCTGACTAGGCTAGGCTTTGTGGGGCAATTGGATTATGCCCAAGACATCCTCCCTCCACCCCGAATCGACCAAAATTCGATTTCTTGTTCGCCAGACTGTCCGTTCCTTTTATGAACAGTCACTGCCTTTGTTTTTGTTTGCCTTATCGTATGTTTTGTGCACTATGAAGCAAAAGATGCCGGCAAGTTCCACTTGAAAGTGGGTTGTAGGAAGTCGTAAAGATCTCTTTTTCATAGGAATACTCAATGTATGAGCAAAAAGTGCATTAGTACATTAGTCCGTGTTTAGTGCTGCACTCCTTTAAACCATGCTTAAAGGCAGCGATCACGCTGGGTTCTAAAGGGGCTCAGAGGGGACGTGGGGGTGCTCAATGGTACGCCAGTGGTGAAAAAGCAGAAAAATCCGTTTAAAAAACGCCAAATGGGACCCCGTTGCGTGGCCGTTGATTGGCGTTCCGGATTGGTAGCGGCTAAGACGGCCGACGTATGGACGATTTTGCTGCAACTCGTTTGGTGGTACCATGCTGAACTCTGCTCAACTCCTGTCAGTGCTGGCAAAATAGCTCGTCCAAATCATCAACTAAACTACCAACCGGGCGGATCGCTTCTTGGGGCGGAGTGTTTTCAAAGTCCTGCCCAGCACGTGGACCACTTTTCGTCGTGGAAGCGCCACGTATCGCTTCCTTGGCAGCCAAGTAACTGCTTCATGTGGCGCGCTCCTAGAACCATCATCTTCTGCCAGGCCAATCGAGTCTTATCATCCCTTCAGTGGAAGTCATTCGTTTACAAACATCTTTGGGAAAGAAGCAATATTCATAGCAAGGCCAACATGTTCGTGATTTTGTAGGAGTATAAACCTGTGCGGACGGAAATGGTGAGGTGGCAAAAGACGCTGCTTACCATGCGCCCGGTCCGAGGATCTAATCCTGGATCATTCGCTGTCTAGAACTTTCAAGTCTTTCACTCCTCCGCGGCAGGATTGGTCGATTTGTGCAGGGCTTCTTGGCAACTCGAAATCTCCTCAGAGAATAGACTCTTACCCTTTTTTTCGCTCTATATTTCGGATGAAAGTTTCTAGCTATTCTACATTCGTTGGGAAGGATAGAAGCCTACTGCCTAGGCCGAATAAGATACGATACGAATACGAATAAGATAAATAAGAAACGCCCTAGTTGTCCTGAATGAAAATAGAACTCATGGCGCACCACGAAAAGGCCACAATCGAGCCCGAATGCTATTTCTATTTCCATAGACCGATGGTGACCATTTTGTGCTAGGTGCATGGCGCATTCCTGATTGATCGATAGCTTGACACCAAATTCTTCACTGCGTAATTGAGAATTTTTCTCGTGAAATTATAAAATCGATTCACGTGGAAAAAGTGGAAATTTTACACCAAAAGCTTTCCTGAATAGAATTTCGCAACGAGATTCCTCAATTTCGATTACTGGCGTGTTGCCACACAAAATTTTCCACTTCTCTCATTCTCTGTCTTTCCCTTTACGATGCACTTTCTCCCGTCATGCGATCGCTCTGCCAATTTCAAGTGAGAAGTTGCCCCACTGGAACCATTTTCTTTTGATGGAATTCGTAATTTTCACCCGAGAAATCTTGGAAAATCGATTCCTACTCTTTCCCGTCTTATACTTATCGAATGAATGTTCCTTGCCAATCCATACTGCCTGCTGGCAACAATCGGTAGCTTTTTTTTTCAGTTTTTGATCGTGATGATTTCGGTTCTGTTTCTGGTTTCTTCGCTCACTCTCAGGAAGATTAACTGCAAGAAACCGCTGGTAATCACCTAATTCGGCACCGTTTTGGATGCGCCACGTACTTTGCTTCCATTCAGGATCGAAGTGGCATTTTAATGCGTTTTAGCTTTGATGATCGGAGGGAGGGAGGGGGCTAGCAAGCACATACAAGTCAACGTTTAACTTTCCCTCAAATGAGTATTTTACCAGTTGTAAACCACGGAGTGATGGATTATTTGCTTGGCGGCGGAACTTATGGTTAGTCCGGGATTTCCACCGGATCGTGGTAAACGGCACAAAGTGCGGTAAATTACCTACGCACCAACGGTGACAATATTCGGAACAAAGTGGCTATCCACGCCTTTCCCCATAAACTCTACAAACATAAGTTGCATTGTTTAGTTTGCTCATCGAAAATTGTCTCCTATTTCTTGGCCTTCAACTGCTTGTAAATACTTCAAACACTTTGTCAAGGACCATCATAGTCTTTCAAAAGCTTACACGAAGTGACGAAATTTCTGTTCAAAGATGAAGTTTTCATGAATCAGTTATCGAGGAATCAATTCAGTCGACGAGAACGGATTTTCAAAGAAGATCCATTTTTTGGGCCAATCAACTTGCTTAGAACGCAGTGCCCATTGTTGCCTACCCCCCCCCCCCCAACAGCGTTTTTTTGCTTCCACAGTTCCAGATATCGTTTAAAAAGCGGCAACTATGCAGGTGGGTGTTGTAAGTTTTGTCCCGAATATGGGGCCATATCGACGTTTGGGTATGCGCTCATACTTGGCGCGACGGCTCCGTACCCAAAGTTTTAACAGCTCTGTAATGGAAGCCAATCCATTTACAAGTTACCGCTCCGAAGTGATGCTGATTACGTCTTATTTGCACTCGTGTAAGTGGGACCATGAAAACGAAACTGAGCAAATAGGCTAACTTCCTTCTGAACTTCGAGATTTTTGTTTTCTTCTGACTAGTAAATAATGTTTGTCCTCCCATACCATCATGTTCACTCATATACTACTCAGCTTCGTTTACTTGTAATGAAATTAAGGGAAGATTGGATGGCTTTCTGCCCTCCAAGTGGGTTTCTCAGTGGGCAATAAGTGATGGTGGGCGCTCTCTTACCAGAGAGGTCTTTCAGGAAATGCCCAGCTTTCTCGAAACGGTTTTTTGCATGTTATAGGGTGGGGGGGGGGGTGCATGGATCTCAAATTTGTAGTTCATTTTAATGGTCTCGGCTGTAATACATATGAGATCCACCACAAGCCGTAGGTACCATTCTATTTCTTTTCATCATGCAAGCGCCAGTCGGAAATGCAAAAAAAATGTCACCACGAGACTTCGAACCACGGACCACTTCATCACCCTCTTTTTGGCATTCAGAGGGCCGCTCAGGAAAAACAAACTGCAGTTTTGTGTTTCTCTCTCGAACCCATATTTCCCGCGAGAAACCGTTTCGAGAAAGCTCGGCATCACCTGAAAGATCTTCCTCGTTGATCTTTGGAGTCGTCAAAAAAAAAACCTAGGCGTAAGTTGTATTGCGCAATAAATTATTGGATATGCCTTCTGTAAACAAGGCTTCTGGATCCCAACATGGTGTGATAGGGCCAACCAAGCGATCCAAAGTGCGTTGAGGGGGCGCTAAGGGCCCAACATTTGCAACCATGGACACCTCAAGCGACCACGCACGCCTACCATTGCAGTGTCTGGTGGCTTGCTTTCAGCTGTGCTCTCTCATCTCCACTCGCGCTTCTCTGGCCTCGGCATCGATGTCTCTTTCACTGTAGGCCTCAAGAAAGAGAAGGTCCTTGTTAGGAAAACTTTCAGTGATTTCTTCCCTTTTTTCTACATTGACTAGTCAATTAGGACCGAGTGTTTCATACTTGGACTCCGCACGTGTCTCTCTGCCGTTATCAAGGAATATCATTCGAGATTTTCGAATCAGGCGATTTTTAATTCTTTTGCTTGATTTCCAATCATTTCTTCACTTTTACTTTTCTTTCTCTTTTCTATTTGAGGATTTCCAGTGGTAGTGAACTTCGTTCGGTTTTCATTAACCTGAAATGGTACACCCCATATAGATGCTGTGGATACTATTCCTCTGGTTATTTGAAAATTCGACCTCCAATTTCTCTTTGGTCGATGATTGATCACTATCGATTTTTGTTGAAGTTGATTCACTCAGAGTTTAGTTACTGAAGGACTGCAGCAACTTGGGCTGAGGCCATGAGCGAGGTTCCTCCCATGGAGCCAACCACTTCCGCTGGAGGAAAGTCAGTATTTTGAAAACAGTCCATACGTACTGATTGGTTCTTGATGTTAGAGGAACTTGGAAATTCATAGGATTTATTTTTATTGTTTTATAATATTACACTTTATTGAATTTCACTGTTTTTTAAGCCAAGTTCTTCAGAATCATTGAACTACATTATTCCTTTATAAATACTACTTTTGGAGTATCCATTAATATTATAGTTCGGAATGACCTATTTAGTCGATTCAAAAATAATTAGTAGTCGATTAATCCAGCAGCACAGCGCAATGGAGTGTAGCGGGAGGTCACCTCGCGACGTCGCGTTTACCTTTTATTCCAATTTGCGCTCCACCAGGGGTTGCACGCAACACGCACCGCGCCTGTAACTAATCGTCATTATTTTCGTTGCGAGGACAAGACCGCGCGTCATGATGTGGAACCCACGTGCTTCGACACACAGCGCTCACCGTGAGCCGTTCCGCCCACTCTGGCGCGAATTTTAAGTGCAGGTGGGCGTAACCTCGTATAGTGAGCTCCTCCTACACATCCTTGTGTAAGATCTATCATGCGATAAGAAATAGTTGAGGGTGGTTTTCCTACCGAGTTCAAAATTCACTGGGGATTTTTCTTTGATTTTTTGTCGTTTCCTGATATCGATTTTATTGATCGCTTTCGTTCAGATCTATTTCCATATCGATGGTGCCTGTGAAGTCGTCAGTCGATGGTGACGACAAGCCTTTATCTCCAACGGGCAACAGAGACAAAGCTGCTGCAAATAAAGACACTCAAAAATCGCCTGAACAATCAAAACCGCCAGTGAAAGCTGAAGGCCCTGGCCCCGTGCCAACCGTCAAGGTTACGGGGCCAGACGAGTCAGAGACGGAAATCTCTTGTCTACCGGTATATATAGTGATTATTATAGCTATGTTTCTTGTATTGTTGGTCGGTGCTGTGACTACCGTAATCGACATGAAACCAGAATTCCTATACGGTCCCAAAGAGAATTTCACCACCAACGGAGAAACTTCGTTTCAAAGTAATTCAACTGGTTTTCCATGAAATTTGAATTTCCAGTTTTTTGATTGATAATTTCATTCAGCCAGTAATTTTATACTTCACGTCTCTGGGTCTCAATCATTGTTTGGTACTGCTTTACTTACTCTGTTGTCGTCTATATAACCGGCAGCTGTGCTCCCACAGCGAAAAATTGGTTACTGTAATTTTGTTGATATCCGATGTTTTTTGATTATTCTGCACGCCCAACCCTAATCAGCTCATTTTTCAGAAGAAAGGTATGGCGTTGTGTAACTTGGGAGGGGGGAGGGGGTGGGAGGAGCGTCACTGCTACGGTTATCACCATTCTTGGAGCGGTAATAGCTCCGTAGCCTGTACCTTGATGGGGAAGGAGATATGCGGGATGTACTCCATTGAGCTAACACACCCTGTATTCCCTTTGGCCGATGTCAGACTTTGCGAATCGAGAGATCCGCCAGCGTCCGCGGTCGCGTTGCGGAACCAGTCAATCGAGCCATTCGCTGGCCGCGACGCGACCGCACACGACTGCGAATCGCTTAATTCGCAAGCAAGGTCTGACATCTGTCTAAAAGTTACACCTAAAATCAGGCAGACCTTGCACATGGTTACGACATTACCGTAACCATGTGCAAGGTCACAACTAAAATCAGCCAGCAGCCCCACATCATAACTTCCAGGCGACCTTAATGGCGAAGGAGTGCTCCCCCCTGACTCCACTCCTCCCCCAATTCCACCGCTTTTCCCTTCACCTCTCGTTATCTTTCCTTTTCTGTATTTTCCTTTACTTTTTGTTCCCAATATTCACCTGATATTGGGAATCACAGCCGGTCCATACCATTCCCTCTCTGATCCACGAGCACGTGGAAATGTTCGGGGCGCATTCCTTTCTTTATGAGAAATAAGCTGAATCGTTCAATTGAAATCCTTACGGTTTCTTTCGATTACATGTGCCTGTGTGTTGATCATTATGTTTATGTACGGAAGCATAATCACATTGTAATTTTAAAAATATATTTATTTTTCCTCAATAATTACGCGATCAATAAATATACTATATATCCACAACCATCACATAACGAGGAACACACCCGATCGATTCAATTACGCGATTTTTTTATAGAGCAGGACATCAAGGGGCGATATATTCTCAATAATTCAGACTCCAATTTAAAGCTTATAAATCACATTTTTAGGCGAAAAAAATGCGGCATTTCGTGACACCTAAATACTCCATAGAATTTTTGTATTAAATAGAAAATATAATAGTGGGAAGCGAGGAGGAAAGGTTGCGGTAGTAAACTGCAAAGCAAATGTTTATTGGAGGTGTTACCTACGAAATCACTGTCCTTTAGTCATTTGGAGTTCAACTGCTGCGAATGGGAAGGAAGGGAGCGGCGGGGGGGGGGGGGGAGAGAAGGGCAGGGGGGGGGGCGTGGCCGGCAGTCCCCATCTTCTGCTTTGACACTTTCAGAATCACTTAAGTACTGTTAACTCAAGCCTTTGAATTTTATAACAACCATTAGATGATTTTTTTCTGTCCCATTGCCACACCTGGCTCACGCTTCTCACAAAAATAAATCACTATCTTGGCAAGAGAGCATTGAGAGCAAAAAAGGCATTGTCCAGCGTCCTCTTCTCATAGCTTCCTCCTATTTTGGCAGTTTTTGTTGAAGCGGTTTTGATGACGTTATTAGGTGTAGTGGGTGGTATAGAGCGTTGATACTGGGTCCCATCCACAAGCTGAGAGCTCTGTTCCACACATAATGCCCACTAATGTCGCCCCCCCCCCCTCTTGGCCATCGTTTTCACTGCCTTTCATGCAGTGACCCTTGCGGCAATGTTAATAGCCGGTGCTTGAATTTGAAGGAAAAAGTGGACGGACGGGACCTCCCTCGACACCATACGGGAGTTCCATCTTATCCTCACTTTATCAAGTTTTAGGTTTGCCATTAGGATGATACTGGTGATGTAAGTGTGGGAATTCCTTAGCATTCTGGCAAAACCTGCTGCTGGGACTAAATCTTGCCTAGAGCTGCTGAAGCATCAATCTCTTCATGGTCATCGATACATAATCGCGTTAGACCTAGTCAAGGTGAGAAAGCTCAGCCTATGGTTATCTCGAGAATCGTCCTACCTCAAGGGCACACCCCAGGCGGATACCTGTGAACGATTCCCTTCGGTCTGTAGGATAGGCCGCTAGGGAGCAATCACAGATGTGGCATTCCCGTGGACGGAAATCATCTAAGGAGAGCGCTAGGGTCCGCAGAGTAAGCTGCTGAAACTGCAGGTTTTTTCATCGAGCTGATGTCTGGCACCCTCTCAACTGATGCGCTCTCACACCTCATACTCTCCTCCCCGCGCTTAGTCTCTCATTGCCTTAGCACAGCTGGTTACGAAGGTGAGCGAGCCCTTAGCCTGGCATTCTGGGAGGATTCTTTTCCTTCCTTATTTCCTGCCGGCCCATTTCGCACCAGTAATTTCGTATTCGCGTGCAAGAACCACACCACTCTGATTCTGGGGCACGCCTTTAAGAACTCGAGCGAAAGTCGTATACATGGCGCATATCCAAAGTGTATTTACCATGACCAAACCAAACCCTATCCCGCATCTGAAGCACAGGGACTCTGGTGCAATCTCGTGGGTACCATCTCCATCAATTACACAATGAAGTGTCGAAAGCTATCACATCAATATCACTAGTGTAGACTATTTACAACTTTAGCACAGGGTTATATCTGCCCAGCATGCGCGCATGGCTGCAGCACAGCTTAGTGCAGTGGTCGCGACGCGCCCGCGCGCTTCCTAGGCCGTTTAATAGGCCGTCAGTTGAAAAAGCCGGAAAGATCCGGAATTTCCACATCGAAAAATCGGATTTCACAGTGAAGGATATCAAATGGAGTTAGAGCGAGTTCACAAAGTTTTTCAGGTGTTTCACAATGTCCGTGTAGTAGTACCAGATAGCCAAAGCAAACAGTGTCATGCAGATTACGGTGCTACCAACGACCGCTAGCAGGGCGTGATTCGTTTTCCGTTCGAGACGCATTCGCTCACTGGGCGGCAGTGAAAGCGGTCGCATATCCAGTGGTCGTGGTTGGCGGCGACTGAAAGCGCAATAGTAAAAATTATACGTTTTCTCAACTCGTCAAAAATTAGTAGTGATGACTCACTTGGTACTGTAGCCAGAGGAACATTTGTCCATGTCGCCTCCATGAGTCAGTGGTGGTGGTGGAATACTGTTGATGAAGTCCATGGTCAGTGGTTGAGCCTTCTCACAAGAGGTGTCGCCATTCCTTGCACCACCACCGCCGAACTTGGCGTTTTTGGTGAGGTGTGACGCCAGTGGGGTGAAGTCGGCAATGTTCTCATAGATTGGACACTGGGTGCCGATACTGGACGATGGCGATGAGGCACACATCTCCGTGGTCACCGTGGACGTGGGCGATCGCGAACAATCACTCACCGCCACATCGTCGTAGATTCGCATGTAGCGTGCTAAAATGGCAGATTATGGTAATGGGAGAAGGTTTCTTTTAGACAGCAAAGAGATTACTGGTAAGCTTAAAGGCAAAAGTCAGGCTCGTGTTTGGGCATTACGGTGATTGAAACTGACTATAGAGATGGGAGATGGAACGATAATGAAGAAAAAACGAGAAGAAACCGTCGACAAGGTCGAAAACGAAAGCCTCGCTCCCCGGCAGTGAAGAAGGCCAGCTTGGAAGAGAGGCACGTCCAAACGAGTTTTCCGGATAT
>KZ345838.1:45961-71227 GCA_002352805.1 Teladorsagia circumcincta | reverse complement strand
TGATTTCACGCGGTATGCCAGCCATGCAAACGCGGAGGGGGGGCGGAGGGAGTAGGGATAGGCGGCGGGAGCGGTAAATACGTTCCCTGGGGCCTTATTACGGCTCGCTTCGCGATGCTGAGCATGGCAACGTCTTTTTCGGTGCGTAGTCATGCATAGAAACGACAAAAGGGCTTGGTTTGGTCCACTGAGCCTGACTTGCGGCTTTAAAGGTATTGGTCGCTATGGCGGAAGGGCAGTGCGTTTTTTAACGTCATTAGAAACTGCAAGGCGGTCCCAACCACACCCCCAGCGGGGGGGGGGCTTGGTCCAGCAATGACACTCGATGACGTCATCAAGACCGCACCGCCCCCTAGCCATAGTGATCACTGCCTTTGAGATCATCGTTTAAAAGGAAAATCAGCGATTGACAATAGCATCAAAATTTTGGGTTGAAAGCTCAAGACGTCAAGGGAACTTGTAGTAACACAGAGTTAGATGCCGATAGCGCGGTCCACGTGAGTGGCAGATATCGTTGATATGGCCCGTGCTGTGAGCACCCAAATACTTGAGCCAGACATGCCTTTTGATCTGATAGCAAGGTTCGCATCTGATTTGTCACAGAAACGGAAATACTTCATAAATCACAAGCTGCACTGCCATAACTTAAAACTGTACTTTAGCTTGAATTCTCCAAAAAGGTTACACGCTTCGGATAAATACGCAGTGCTTAGCGCTTTCTAAATGAGCTTGGGGTACGTTAGAACTGAATAAAAGAATCAGCATCCAGTTTCAAACGTAGTCGTTTTCACATCAGCGTTTCGTGAGGAGACGTCTAATTGTAAGGCCGATGCCACACTTTGCGAATCGCGCGATTCGCTGGCGTCTGTGGTCGCGTCGCGGCCAGCGAATCGCTCAATTGGCTGGTGCAGCAACGCGACCGTGGGAGCTAGCGAATCGCTGGTAGCGATTCACGCGATTCGCGAAGTCTGACATCGGCCTAAAACTGAGAGCATTGAAGGTTTTTTTGCAGCATGTAAGTGGCGTCCATGAAAGTCTGCTTCGCAGAATCCATAACTCAAGTAACAAAGGGCTTCAAGTAAATTTGATAAGTGAGGCCGATTTCAGACTTTGCGAATAAAGCGATTCGGTAGCGCCCACTGTCGCGTTGCGTTACCAACCAATCGAGCTCTTAATTATTCTTAATGATAACTGATAACTGGTAAATTATAGCTGTGATTACTGACAATTGACAATATACAACTGTAAGCGGCTAATTATTCCGCTGGCAGAGAACTACTGCGTTTTCTGGGCCCATCGTCACTTGTGTTGTGAAGTCTGCAGTAGACGTGCACCTGTCTGCCGACGCAATGGGTGCAAGGGTCTTGGAAAGGTATGGTTACACAAGGTAATAAGCGCGAGATTTGCCCCAATGCTTCCACTATTTCATCGTCTTATTCATTTTTCCTGCTATGATGGCAGTAGTAGTCGGTATGACTTCGATCCTCTTGTTTGTCCGCTTATTAATCTCTCCTTCTCTGTGTGTAAGAGCGCGTTATTTGAGGCGCATAAAGAAATAAATAAGTTCGTAAAATATAGACCAACAAATATGGAGACGAAGGTGATGCTAGCGTGAAATGTTAACCAGCTAGCTCTTAGCACTCCAGGCCCTAAATTCCGGATCGAAGCCTGTTCAGATCGCTTATTCCCCCCCTCTTCCCCTTCATTCATAAGGAGTCGTAGCAAACCCTTGAGAATCAGCAATGAAAGAGCAGTAATGAGCTAAAAAGAGTTGGAATGAGATGGAATGTGCAATAATGCGAACTATAACTGAGCTAGAACACAGCCGAATAGGCCAGAAAAAACCAGGAAGTCGCTAAAACACTACTGTTGGGAAAACGAAATGCATTGTTGGAAGGTACAGGATTTATTGACGGCTTTTGCAATTCGTTGCACAGGCAAATCACACTTGAATTTGCTTGAATTCCGAATGGGAAAGGAATGCTTGGCACATGCAAAAACTGAAAGGTCAGCGTTGAAACCTGGTTCCTGCCTGCAGCTTGACCATCGTTTCAAGGCAGTGGTCATGACAGTTGGAGGGCGTTGCGGTTTCGATAAGTCACAGAACGCCGTTGGTGGATTAGACCATTCAGCGCGATGGAATCGTCCACGGCTTCCAATGACTTCATCAAGACCGCACCACCCTCCAGCTATGGAGGTCACTGCCTTCAATGGCGAGCTCTGGTTTCACTATAAAACTGATCTGATTTTTATTGATCATTGAATCAAACATTAACGCTGAATATCTCAGAATTAGGACGAAATTGGAACTGATCAAAGTCTGTCCAAAAATTTCTCAATAGTTTTTTTTTTTTCTGAATCTTTGAAATGGAATCAGAGAAACGATGAGATCTGGTATAAAAGGGAATATTACTCACAAAAAACACAACGCGAAATTCTAGTTATTTAGCAGTGGTTTGTGATGTTACTTGGCTCATGTACAGTGAACTTGTGATTGGATTAGTGAACGCAGTGATCTTCGATTCTCTGCACTAATCAGAAGAGGCAGCCCATTCCTTCAAGTGCTATCAAACCTGTTTGACGGGTTAAAAACATTCGTTCTTCCAGTAGATCACTAGGAGTTTCAGTCACATAAGGGCTACCCGAAACCCGAAGATGTGGTGGGGGAGGGGCGGGTGTGTACTGGTAAACAACTTCCTAGTCTACTTCTCTCCCTTTGAATTAATTAACACTCTACTGCCTAAAAGAAATGGTATTGTTATTGAGCTCAGAAGAAACAATTAATCGAGGTCGCAGTTTCAGGTCTATAACGGGTGTATGGCGTATCCCAGATGTAAGGTGTAGATACGCTCCTTCCCATGAAACTACATCAGGACGAGGGTCTCATCCAGAAGGGAGAGTTGCTGTAGCGCGGTTGGCGCGACCTACAAAACTTCCAATTTATGCAAGGGGTAGAAATACCATGGGTAACTTTTTCACTTCCCCTTCTACACTCACCAAGAGCTTCCCTCTACTGCTAGAGGATTTGATTCTTTCAAAGGACATAAACGTACGCACAAAATGTCCCCCATACCCCTCCTGCTCTTCAAAATTACATCCACCTCTAATATTGTCGTGTAGATGAGACCCCAGGACGACCTGATTGAGAAGTAACCTTAAATAAAATGAAAATATTCGAGTATTTACAAATCATTTACGTTCACGAATCATTCATCATGCATCACGCTGCATTCTTGCTAGCGCAATTTAAAGAACACTTTAGTGCAATGGCTGGCTGCAGAGGTCGTTTCGCTTGAAGGACGTTCCTGGTGCAGCTCTCCCAGTCTTTTACATCTGTTGGTGGGAATCAGATTCGTATGCGGGGCTACAAGACCAACCGATAGACAGCTCAGGATAGCCTTTGTCAAGAGATTAGACTAATGTCCATAGCACAGTGCTACATCGGTTTTGGGCACAAAAATGCACGGCGCACCCTTGAAAATTCGATTGAAACAGTTACTACAGATACGCAGTGTTGAGGAATGGAATAAAGATACAAAGCTAGTAATGGTATAGCTATATACAAGGAATCAAGGAAAGGAAAAAAGAGCTAAAGAATGGAACAAAGAAGGAAGGAAGAAACGAGCGAAGTAGAAGCGAATGAAAGAAAGACGTGAAGCAAGAAGGAAAGTAATTATGTAGGTAAGAAAAGGCATTGAAAGAGAAAAAGTCAGTTAGCAAAAGAAAGACGGAAGGAAGGAAGGAATGGAACAATGAGTGAACGATTTGATAAATAAATAAATAAGATAGTATAAGAATGATTGTAAGTGATATAATAATGATAATGATCAAGCAATAAGTAACAAATAATAAATAACAAATAATAAACGACATAATAGCAACAAAGGATTACATAGTAAAAATTAACAATGGATTCAACAAAACGTGAGTAGTTGGGTGCAAAAATAAATAAGTAAATAAATAAATAAATAAATAAATAAATAAATAAATAAATACATAAATAAATAAATAAATAAATAAAGCGCATCCGCTCTTGCTCAATGCCAACTCTATTGGAAATTAAAATAAGCAATTGAATGGCGAAAATGAATGAATGAATGAACGAGTGGAGGTTGAGTGAATAAAGGGAAGAAATAAAGACAGCAAAAAGTGTGGGATCTAGAAAATTATGAGTGATAGAAAAAAGCGAAGAGACATTAAATTTGAGTAATTATAGTAAGTGGTGTAATTCAGAGGACAGCATACAATTCAAAATCGGTATACACAACAACAGCTTTTTATTTTTTGCTTATTATTTATTTACTTTGCGTCGGCAAACGCGCTTAACTACGGAATGTTGGAAGAGCCGGATTGTGCATGACCCTGACTGCAGTAAACTGAATATTGTAATATTTCCACGATGAAGCTGACAGATTGAACGACGTGAACGTTTTTATGTTCAGGGATGATAACAAGGGCGATCGGCGGAGAGCGACAGAGGCAAGCAGACCAGCCCCACGCTGGGAAAAAGCGGCTGTCGTCGATGGTGCAGGCATGAACACACTTGTTTAAAGTGTAATGTAATGACGGAGTACATGGTTAACAAAGGAAGCCGTGGGGTACGTGGTTATCGGCCCCGTTGACAGCTGCAAATCCTCGGGTTTTACTGATTAATTGCTATGTTTTGCAAGGAATTATCACGACTTCCCCAAAATATCCGCGAAAAAGAGGTATAGATAGGAGAAATCCACGAAGCTACGGTTGCTAGAGTAAAATGAGCGGTCCTTCAGCACCATACTGCTTCAGGTTACAGCCGCGATTTCTCGGATTTGTCAGCAGAAGCGTGGCCAAGTTGTTATGCCGCTCAAGCACTTTGCTATCGCCCATCACTACATTATAACTGGTACAGGCGCAGCTGATGGTGGCCAGTTTGAAAACTAGAAATTTTCCCATTTTTCCTGGAAATCGCTATGTTTCGCATTCTAGATGACGTTCTAATTATGCATATAGAACGCAGGTGTGAAAAGAAGACCTATCATGAAGTAGATAAATCGTTCGACGCATTTGATCGTCGTCGATTGCGCCATGCTTTCGTCTTTTACTGACACTTTTATGCGTACCTGATCAATGCCATATTTGGCTCACAGTAAGCTAAGACGATACATACAGTAACGGTCAAAAGTTTTCGCCAGAACGCTTCTCCATACATTCTTTTTCCTTTCCCCAGAAAAAAAAACAAAATAAGTTAGAAACCTTTCTTCCAAATGTTTGAATTCTTGAGAGTCAAGGGCTTAAAAACATCAACAAAGAGCAACCATATCAATACTTCAAGGGAATTGCTCAGGTGTAAACAAAATAATGCACAAAGTACGATTTCGGCGAACTCTTCTGACCGCTCCTGTATCAGTGCTCTTATTCCTCATGCAAATTATCCTCAGTTCGGAGGGATAGGGGGCTCGGCACGCGAGGCTCGGGGATTTCCTCCGAGCGTGGTTAAGTTGACGGACCAATTGCAGTGCTCCCAGCTTCGAAAAACCGGAAGCGCGTCGAGTACAGTTCCCACATCACAAGTTACGACGGCCTCAAAGCGGTCCGGTAACTAGTGATTCATAGTGATAGCTGATAGTTGGTTAATGAAAGTTGTAATTAGTGATAAGTTGTGAAATACAACTGCAACAGGCAAATAATATCATCAGAGAACATTTACATTTTGTGGGGGCCGTCATCACTTATGGTGCGTGGTCTGCACTCGACACAGTTCTGGTTTCTAAAACAAGGGTACCTTTTGATAATGGTTGTTAAATTTCCAACTATTAGGTCGCAACGAAAGTTCTGGCGGGTTTTTTTCAAAGACCTGACAAACGGCTACGCATCAACCTGCGAAGGAAATTGTCGAACCATATATAGGTATGATGATATTCCTTCATATGCTCGAGACTTACCTCCTGCACGCTCTTTCAAGCTTGAAAAATGCCCTACGTTTCGACCCATGTGCGCCGTTGCCTTCTTTTAGGATTTTGTCTGGGACACACAGCGACCGAGGTCTGCCGCAATATAGGCTATGTGGAAGTAGAGGGAGTGATAAGAGAGAAGACCTGCCAACTTCGGTTCAAAAGGTTCCGCGAAGGAAACTACAACCTCGAAGACAGACGTCCAACGGAAGTCAGCTTCAAACCTTTAGAGCTGCTACTTTAAGACATTCCGCAACAAGCACCAAGGAGCTGACAAAGGAGATGCAGTGCTTCAACATAGCCATAGATCGTGCTCGCCACAAGCTGGGGAAAGTAGGAACTTGGTCGAATGATCATGCATGAGCTGGCAGAGCACTCCAGGAAAAGAGGCCTCGGTGTGTACAGAGATTTTCTTGCAAAATTCACTGTTTCGATTAGCCGGATAATGTCACTACTGGAGATGAGAAGTGGGGGATTCTGCGTATATCATACCAGGAGAAGACGGTGAATGGATGCGAACGAGAAGCCAGAGCTTGTTCCATAGCAGGGACCTCGTTCAAAGAAGGTTGCTCTCTCAGTGTGGTGGAGTGCTCGGGGAAGACGCCATTACGGGGTGCCAGACAATTCCACCGTCGACGCTGAGGTGTAGTGCTCACAGCTACGAAGGCTGGCAGCTGAAGCTGCAAAACTTCGCCCTGAGCTGGACGAAGTCCTTTTTCTTTATGACAGGGCGCGACCACATGTTGCAAGGGTAACCCAGGACACATTGGCATGACTTGGATTTACGGTCTTACCCCATCCTCCGTATTCGCCAGGTCTTGCTCCTATGGATTACCACGCGCTCCGTTTGCTGGCTCACTTCTCAAAGGATAAAAACTACGACAACCGTCAACAGTTGAAAGCGGACACAGGCACTTCTTCAACTTGAAATCTGCCGAATTCTGAAGGAGAGGCACTTGTTCCCTTGTCGGCCAATCGCGGACTGTTGTAGGTACTTGTAAAAATTATTATCCGGAAAAAAGTTCATTTTCAAGAAAAATATTAGCTTTTGAAATTGAGGGCCGAATCCGCCATTACTTTCGTTGCGACCTAATAGCTCGGTGGTCAGATTTCGTTACGTAACGAGAAAGGATCATATCTATCTCTACATATAACTTATTTTCATAGTAAGTATTTCTGGAAAACAATAGAAAATTTGTTAGAAATTCACTGCCGCACATATAAAAAGGTGAGGCGGGGCGAACATGAATCGTGCATATGTCCGCAAAAATAAAGGCGCTCCATTCTACGTGATTGGAATGTACATAAGCAGCCATCGTTAATGGAAACAACCAGGATATCATGGCCATTATGACTCGCGCTCGACACCAGCACGACCCCCAGTCGGTTGAAACCAGCCGAAAGAGAGTGGCGATGTGCTATTAGGAGGAGTTACTAAGTGTTCCACATTACTGAGATGTCTGAGAGTGAAAACTTGTTACAGCAAGCTACAGTAAGTCGGGCAATGGCTGCGAACAAAGCATGCGTTACGTAGGTTTTAGCAAGGAGGATAGCAGTGGAATAAGAGGCAATTACAAAGCCAGAAAGGAGCGCAAGTACTATTGTACTATCGGGAGCGATGCTATGCCATCTCTTCCTTTGTTCCTTTTATCACTGTTGTTTTTTGAAAGACTTCTGGAGCCATCGCAAGAAATGGGGACATTCTTTGGGATTAGGCCTGGGAGAGGGCAGGAACGTTAGGGGAAAACAAAATTGTTCACGCATTCTCGTTTCTGCCTTCCCCCAGAGGCTAGTTCCGATTTTGATAAGAGCAGATACTTTGAGCAATTTCAAGTGCATTGCTGCCCCGATGCCACCGCATCTTGCGATAGCTCCAGATTTGTACAATACTCTTTTTGACAGTGGCGGTGAGGCGCTTCTGAATGTAACGAGGAAGAAAAGTGACAAGTGATGAATGAGTAAGTAAATAGGCCAGTGAGTAAATAAATAGACAAAAATAAAACAGGGTAACCTCAACCATTGGTGAAAGCAATCGATTCAGGAGAAATTATAGGTCAATTGAGTATTCGCCTTTTTGTGGCTCATGCGATGCCTATATTTCAATATGATCAAGCGAACGGAAGGAGGTGAAGTGACGGATAGAGGCGCGCTTACAACTAGCCTCATCGACGGATCTAATCCTACCCCTAAACCACGAATCCCCGTTTCCATAGTTGATGGGCAGTGAATTGGACCAGTTGTTTAAAGAAATCATATCATAAAAAATTTGAGATGGACAAATAGCCGGCTAACAAGGAATACATAGCCCATGTTTCCGAAAAATAGGTACGCGTCGAGCGCAGACCACACATCAGAAGTGACGATGGCGTCTACAAAATGTAATTGTTCACTGCCAATGAAAGTATGAGCCAGTCGCAGTTGTATTCTATCAGTCGATCACTGGTCACCAGGGTCCAGGATGCTAAGTGATTTGGGGGGAGAGGGGCACCACGTGGCGGCACGGTCTCTCGAGCACGATAACACTAAGCCTGAGCCTACGAACGAGTGGGTGGGTTGTGAGAAATGTGCTTTGTATTTGCGGGAAACCAACATTTAGCACTTTTAAGCCTCTTTCTAGCCTCAGGCTTAGTGTCACCACGCTTGACAGTGCTGCGCCGCGTGGTCCCCACCCCCCCCCCCCCAACTCACTTAGCACCGTTACCGGATTTACTTGGAGGCCGTCATCGTCACTTGCGGCATGTGGGCTGCACTCGATGTGCGCCTGATTTTTGGAGGCTCAGGTTTACTAAATAAATAACAATTGAATTAAATAATAATTAGTAAAATAAAGTAATTAAATAAAATAGGTCTGTGGATCAGCTATGCACTTTAACAGGTTTTCGATCCCAAATTAAATCTGAGCGCGGCGCAAAGGAATAGATAGATGCAATCCGATTGTCGGTTCTTTCCGCGTAGTTATTCTTAGTTTTTGGCTAATGACAACCGGAAGCTGCTGTCATTACTTACTTACAAGCCTGGTATGTTTTGTGATAACCGGTTCCACACCATCGTCTCTTACAATGAGCGACAGGAGATGAAATTGACTACATTAGCTGAAGAAGGTCGAAACTAAGATGTGAAAATCTTCATGATACGATGCAAGGGTGGCAGCACTTGGCGCTACAAGCGACAATGGGCAGCCTCAAATAAGTACGTTAAAACCGACAATTGGATTGAGGATGCGTCAGCCAACGAACTGGGCTAAATGGGGTAAGAGTAGGCAAATGTTAGTAAACATCAAGATTACTCAATCTACATAAGGGTAAGCGACAAAGGAGAGAATAAGCATTGCCGCAAAAATGCGTCCAATACGGTGCTTGGAGTTGGAGCCAAAGGAGGAGTTTGAGTCCACGACCAAATTGGTCATTCTTGAGCTGAGGCGATGAGGGACAGAGCTAGGAAGAGAGAGGATAGACGAGACAGCACATTTGATGATAGAGCGCAGTCATCGGCACGTCGCGATCGTGGAAAAAATGGAAGCGGTTTCACCCGTCTTTGCAAGGCTCCAGCTTCTGCTACGTACCTTATAGCCAGGAGAACAGGAAATCCACAGACAGGAGCTCTGTACTGCCTTCCTGATGGGTCCATTTATCTAAACTCATTCGTGGTTGTGCTCATGAAGCACCGACAAGTAGCCTTCTCCCATATCTGGGCCTGAATGCGTCAAAAGTCCACCTAACATGCCAAAATGAGTGGAAGGCCCATTTATTCCGTATGAGATGTGACTCCAAACTGGGCATGAGAAAGAAAGACCTTTTCAACCACCAGCCTTTAGACATGGGCACAGTAAAGGCTTGAAAATTGGATACTAATATCAGGAGGAGTAATTAGCCGCACCTTCTGCATTAGTTGTCGCCATGCGTTTGACATGAAGCCATAATCAAGACAAGATTGAAAGCAAAAGGGAGGAATTCGATGCGTACTGAACGAAATGTTGTCAGTAGTCCTCTATGTAGTTCCCATCGTAATTACAGACTTCAGAATCAAGAGGCTTGATTGGTACAGGTGATAATCAGCTGATAAGCTGGCTATTACCATGGCTACGCTGCTGTGAATATAATTGAGGGATGAAAAAGTTAACCCACTCGGCGGAAGTTCTTTAGAGCACGCCATGCATTTGATCTCTGCTCAAAATCTTATTTGTATCTAATCTGGCTTCTTTGAGCTACGCGATCACATTGTGGCCGCCAGATGTAGTGATCAGCAGAATAGAGTCCTTGGTCGTTTTGAACAGAACTTCACTCCGAATATTACTAACCAACTCGCGTGATTGCGCTAACACCTGCTTTTTGGGATGCGTCACACATTCGACCTCCATTCAGATTTGAAGTGGCAATTGAACCCCATTTGGCCCATACAATGATTCGCGGGGCCAGCTATTGTACAATTCAGTGTTCCCATCCGCCCAAACGAGTCTGCTACCAAATAACCGACCCCGGAGCGATAGAATGCTTGATTGATGGGCAAGGTGCGTCACAGGATTTGAACTTCGAACCGTGATGGTAAGAAGAGCCACTTGCGACCATACCACCTCCTGCTACGTGAAAGCGAGGTGAAATTGTAGACCGATACATTAAAAAGAGAAAAGGCGGAGGACTGCACTTTTGCACCTTTTAAACAGCAATTTACCAGTATCAGTTGGCGAGAAAGGCACTGAATAAACAAACAAAAATATGAATCGTCTTCATTATCGTTGTAGAGGGAGTCACCGGATGGTGCAGGGCGTGTGTCCGGCCACAAATGAATTTCAGTCGTAACCGAAATGGCCACTTGTACGGCGGGCACAATAGTGGGGTCGTAAACCATACTGTTACCATTGAAATTCCAGACCAAGACTGTTCGCATAATGCTGCCCGCGCCTGACGCTCAAATTCCTGCATCGGAAGTGGGCGAATCCCGATTTAAGTTGGACTCCTTCAGTTAAGACTTAGAGATCAACGCCTTCCTATTTTCTTAAGCATCTATACAGATTTATGAAATTCGCACAAGGACAAGACGAAGAGGAAAAAGAGTCAATGTTTGGGACAGGGTCGACCGAAGCTCCACACATTTCCAACTATTTTGGGACCTCCCCTCTCTAAAAGTTACGAATGTGACCCCCTCATTCACATAGGACGAACGGACGGTAAATCCTGCTTTGGAACCAGGTAATTTCTCAGTATGGGTGACTGATATTTGTTTCAACAATTTCAGCAGTGTTTCTGACACGGAGCTTGCAAGCACCTTCGGATCTTTGGTCTAACCCCCTCAGCGCTGGAAATGAGGGCTAAGCGGGTTGAAGGCACATACCGCAATCGAGTCGGTAAGGTAATTCCACTCAAATAGAAAGTAGGAGTACGAATTGTACCACCACTTGAGAAAAAAAAGAGAACAAAACAGTCAAAAGTTCAAGAAATACAGCCCGCCTTGTTCTACGTAATGAAGAGCTCTTCCCATACGCCCTCCCCTCCCCCTCCACTACTCACCAGATGTCTAGCGTTGAATCATGGAACCCCAAATGGCCCTACGAGATTCCGAACAGAAACCGAATATGTGGTCCACTCGAAGGAAGATACCCGTTGATAGATCTATAAACCTCTTTGAATCCTACCCCTTTAAATCAAACTTGGAAAGAAATACAAGCAATAAAATTCTGATAAAATAGAAAACAATAGCGTTAAGCTCCGAAAAAGCCTTTAAGGAGAATCGCTCATTATGCACTGAACAAATAACTTCATTATATTTGATGAGATTGCTTCGGTGCAACGACCCAACCGATGAATCAATTTTCCAGCGTGGGGTCAAGCGGATCAACTCCTTGGGACTAATCCAAGCAAATCTGGTACCGCCGATGGATTATTCTGACCGGTCAGAAATCTTCTTAGAGTGCATCTAATGGATGAAATGTGCTTGCTAATAAATGGTTGTTGGCGAGAAGCCAGAATTGAAGTGGACAATATCCTAGAGAAGGAGGTCTCTTCGTCTGGACGCTAATTCCGAGTTCACCCTAAATCTGCAAATAATTACATGAACGGACCTAAAGCAACAGTGCCAGCAGGGTCGAAGTGGGCGTGGCGGCTAACGGTCGCACCCCATCTTTCCAGCCATGGATATGTGGAAGCTTTTGCAATCGTTTGGGACCACAGGTACTATTTAAAGTCGATTCACGATCGCAAATGCCTCCGCACCCAATCACGCGATCTTCAGAGCCAGGGGGTGCAAGTGTTGGCCGCCCCGCCCACTTCGACCCTGGTGGGACTGTTGCTTTAAGATGCTCTTGATCGCCAACTACTGCTTTTGGCCGCAGTCAACCATGGTAAAGTCATCATAAAGATGTAGGGCTACCGCAAAACACTTCATCGCGAGCTGGAATCGAGCCCCGCTTGGGTAATCAATAACACAGCTTTTAAAGGTTGGATGGAGCGGATTCGAGGCTCACTACTATAAAGGGACCATAGCCCATAACTCGGCTCCCTTTCAAGTACTTCGCGTATGTATGGAGATCTTTTCCCTAAAATCACCACAGAACTTCAAATTCTTGTACATAGATCCTCAATTTGTTAATTGATCATTCATTTATTGGAAAATGTTAGCGCACCTACGCGAGCATCGAATAAATAAATAAATAAATAAACAAATAAATAAATAAATAAATAAATTTCGGATTTTCAGAATAAAATTCTGAAGCGCTTCATGCCTCGAAATCATTTTCAAATTTTTCTTTTGGAGTATTTACACTAAGAAATTCACTTGGCCAAAACCTTCGAAGGCAGCATCCCGTGTTGGGACCCCATTCAAATGCTTCACCAATTTTTGTCGTAGGTTGATTACATGGCGTGACTGGGTCGAGGTGCTTACTTGGGGTAACCTTTTCAAACTCTCTCCTTACCGTTGAGCAGGCCACTTTTCTCGAACTTGCCAAAAAGCGAAGATGAAGCACAAAAGGGAAACTCTCGTTTTTCAAGGGTAGCACAAAAAAAACTCCATTTTCTTAAGCCTGTGACGGGGCGTTGTGTTAAAATTAACGCATGTATTGGATTTCGGAGTTTTTAATAGGAAGGAAATGACTAATCGATAACAAAACAGCAATAAGCAAATGGGTCGGGAGGTCGGCTCGACACGAAAGTGGCCTTTGGGGACGCTCCCTCTCCGAAATGTAGTTGATGCGATTATCGAAAAGCGTCCGGTTACTGATAGTCAATAACGACAAAGATCGACAAAAACTCGTCCGAATGGGACGAGTTTTAGCTGAGACCACCAATAGTGAAGGAATATGAGGTTTATGAACCAGAACGACAAGTATTACTAGTAAGATCTTCCCGCGAATGTCAAGATACCGCCGCCGTCGTCGCCGCAATGGAGGAGGTGGCGTTGTCACTCACATTTTGACATTATGGCCTCATTTCTCAAGGATTTCTCCATCAATGAATGAACTTTTGACACCCACTTCGATTACTGTAGAATTGGTCATCGGGAAAAAGTGAAACGGTCGCCACTAATCGATCTCCCTGGGAGGTCTATCGAACAAGAATAGCCCACCCAGGCTTTTGGAGCGCGCAAAATGCCATTTCATAGTACAAACTCGTCGATGCTGGCAGTGTTTTACCCACGAACTAGTTTTCTAATGAATAAGCAGCATCGAGATATGGGACAGGTCTTTACAAAAGTCAAGGTGGACTCCTGATTTCTAAAAAACCTTTCTAAAAAATTGATCACATTTCTATGTCAGCAACAGTTTTAACCACGGTGCTACACCGGCTTGTAAAATTGCCTAAGGAGAAGCTGAGAAATGAATGGGTAACCCTAGACAAAGGGATAACTTTGGGTAAAACATCTAATGATAAGAGTTATAGCTGAGGCCAATAGTGAAGGGATGAGAAGTTCTGAGGTGCTACGGAAGTAGGGTGAGCAGGCTGCATTTTCCGAATACGGTATACGCGAAATGTATGTAAGTGGGACTGCTGCCTGGGACTAGAATCTGGAAATTGTTATTCAGGGGGAGTTGCCAGTGTAAGAGGATGGGGGGGGGGGCAAGGATAGTCACTTGCCATGCGTGAAAAGCTGGCCGTACAGAGCCCAGATTAAAACTATGGCTCTAAAGCAGAAACACGGCTGACGAGTGCTGCCGCGAGCGTACGCGTGCTTAGTGTTTATACTCCGGACGAACTCTAACATTGCTCGCAAGTCGGCAAATACCTGCTACAGTTCAAATGAATTTGAGCCAATAAAAAAGTAATGCATTTCCCTCCCATTTCACCACTGCAGTTGACAAATTTGAAAACGGTCTTCCTGGCTGGGATAAGCGTCGACAACTCTATGCAATGATGCATACCTTTCAAAGAAATCTTCAAAGTGAGATTTCATCTGATCTCGCCTTTCAATTGCCAGGTGTGGTTCATTTTGATCTACGGTCGATGGTTGTCGCCGACCCCTTCTTTGCCCGTCTGCCGTCTCCGCAATGTCCGCAATCTCTGACCTTTTTGCCGGTCCCTCAATTTCGGCTAGCCGCGTTTTTTTTTTGGCGTTCGATAGCAACGACGGTAGATCAAGGCGGATAGAGCACACCCAGAGTCAAAAAACAAATAAGCAGTAAATAACAACAGCTCTGGCAACGAGTAATTAAATCTCCATAGAAACAAGCGTCGACAGTATAGAAGTAGCAAAGAAGGACTAGATTTAGCGCAGGGAATTTAACGCTGATTGCCCCCAAATTGCGCCTTGGTTGACCCCTCTCCTCTCCCCATTCTTCATCGACAACTGAGCTCCCAATTATTTTAAGGTTGAAACTCTTAGCTCAGTGATTTTCAAACATGTAAGTGACAAAAGAGGAATGCGACAAGTGGGTAGAGTCAAGAAGGAACGGCTCATAGTAAACTAAAGAGGCTCTGGTTCCAATGAGGTCATAGATTCGGGAGAATTTCTTATGGCCGTCCTGACACCAATGCATTCAGAATGCATTTCTCGGTCCAAATGATGCGCGTCATTCCTCTGGCAAATACGAGCAATAAAATAGCATTAAACATTAACGAATTTCGACCATAGGACTTAAATTTTGATGCTGAGCCGTGTACTTGAGCTTCGCCAGAAATTCTAGGCGCGTTTCACGCAGCATTTAGATCCTGCAATATTTTGCATCTGCATTGTGCTCATGAGTAAATACGTTCGTTTCACAGTTGTACGAACAAAGGAAATAGTGCGATGAGAAATAACAATAGAGTTTAAAAAAAGTCGAGGGAAAGAACAAGGAAGAAGTTCGACTTCCGAAGACAAAAATAAAATATAAAACTGCCGGCGAGATTACTCCTTCTCTGGTATGCGCCACGCATCCACATCCATTCAGTCTTGTCTGACTGCAGTACAGTACATGGCTCACACAATGGCTGTAGAGCAAGCCGCATAAAAGACAGTGTTTTTATCTTCTCGGCTAAGTCTTTCTCCGGTTAGCCTATCCCAGTGGTTGGTTGGCATGGGTAGGCTTCTATTCGGGATCAGTACCAAAAAATAACACTCATGATGTGCGGTGCCGATTACCGTTACACCACCTCGGCCCAAGAAAGAGGACAATGAAGGATAAAAAGATAAAGCATTTGCCGTTGATGACTCCAGGTTTCGAATACGCCATGCAGTACAAGTCAGCGTTTTTATCGTCCCAGACAAGCCTGGTGCCGACTGACCGACACCTGAGGGATGGAAGGCTTGGCTGGCCCGGACGACGCACAGCCCAGCATTTGATCCCCGGACCGTGGTGTGGTAAGCGTGTCACTTGCCAATACACTACTTCCGTCCGAAATAAGACAGTCCTGTAATAAAACAGTACGAGCTGCTCTAAGCTAGGCCCAATTTAAATGAACCCTTGCTTCCAGAAAAGGTGTTTCCACACTAACAAAGCGAATGAGTGTCTAGAAAGTAGTCACTGATGCTAGTTCGAAAGGTGTGGATGAATCAGTGGCGGGTGACGCTCTTCGTTCGGGGATCAAGTTGCAGATCAAGTCCTAAGTAGCCGCCCAAGTCATAAATTCATCGTTCGTCCAGTCGCAATGTTGAAAACGACCGATTGATACCATAATTATCTTTCTTATCTGTAATACATTATTTTTTATTATACTATTTCACAGCACTACTTTATAGTACATTTTAGTACTTTCATTTTTCACGATCTACTTCATATTTATTTAAAATAACTGGGAGCTTAACCTATTGACTTGCAGTAGGACTCTCCTCAGCACTTAATTGCATAGATCAGCTCGCATTGAAAACGGCTACGATTCAGAATGGAGTTCGAGTGCATGGCGCATCTGAAGACAAGCTGATGACTACAATGACTCAATTAATTTCGGTGGCACTCAAGCAGTTAATGAAGAGGCTCTGTAGCAACCAAAGAGCGGGACATGCTAGACAAAAGACCCAAAATGTTCTGGATAACTGTCAAGCAAGAGAAAAGTGGAAATCTTCTGGAAACGTAACCTTGACAATGAATGCTAACTAGTTGTAAAAAATCAATCAACTGAAAACTTTTCGCGAATATTCACCAGTGATCGAGTTTCATAAACCGGGAAGTAGACGAACTATAGCGTAATAATAAGCGATCAGCCATTAGGCCCAGGAATCGATAGCTGGGGATATCGTCGACTAGGCGGTGGATGGGAAGAGAAGACTGGCCGGAGCCGAGCTGTAGCAATACAGCGCTAAATCCAAATAGACAGAAAAAGCCTATGAGTTGGATAGACCACCATGCGAGCGATGCCCCGTGCGGATCGCAATCACCAGGATTGCCTCCCTTCGTCACCTTTGAATAGAAAGTTCGACAACGATGAGACCATAATTGGGGGTGAGCGATTTCGCTGACCAATTTTCACTAGAAAAACTCTGGGAGAAAACTGGCCAGTTTGGGTTAATAGCCAAAATCTGGGAATGTCGACGTGGAGCGGGCGTTGTACAATTCAACAAATTGCTTTTATTTCCCTTCATTATTATTAGGTACCGGATATCTTGATGTCGTTTTTTCACCAAAGGTATCGGATCAGCAATATTATTATTCAGAGTCCGCAGAATGAAACAAAATATATATTGCATGACTCATCAACATTTTCTCATGTAATAGTATGAGTGGGAAGCTCGTCCAATTCGAGCTCGGAATCTTTTACGACAAAAAAAGAGGGGCAGATCGGTTTTGAGATCATCTGACAAATCGTCCCTCTCACTTGCTAAAAAGAAAGGCATGGACAAAGGAAGTATACGTTTAGTTAGAGTAAGGTCCGTATTGTATGATGAAAAAACTTTATGACTGAAACTACTGACTTTATAACTAAACTTGAAACTTTATAACTTCTCAGCCCAACTGGACAATTTTTTGCGGAGTCTTTTTTGCAGCACGTGGTCAAAAACGCACCCTTTTTTTGCACACCAAAGTAGCAGGTGAGCACATTTATCAGAGTATCTTGCGGAATCAAATTCGTGGGAATGTCTGCGCATCATCAATCCATCACAGTGAAAGTATCCTACCACTTCAGCACAAGGCTGGTGCAGCCCTCTTTCGACTGGCTTAACTAGAGCCTCCTTTTTGACGACAATTGCACGCATCCTTTTGAAGACTTCACTGTCTTCTAAGGAAACTGTGAAAACCCAACGAGCATTCCAAACGGTAGTAGTCCCTCCAACAAAAGCAACGTTGGTTCGGTTGGCGGAATTCGCAGCTCCCAACCCGACTGTGAGGGGCATTTGCTACACACATGCGAATTTGCACAACGGGCACGGGAGATTTCAAACAAAGTATAAAAATTAGGAGAAAGTTAGATTGAGAACCAACAATAGGAAACAATAATCAACGTATTACACAGTATTAATCAGCAAAAAAGACTTTCTGAGATATTGATTTGGCATGGTAATCGGTTCCGAAACTTCCTGATCTGGGAAAAACGACAATAAGATATCCGGTACCTAATATTTTGTTTCCTTTTTTTTTGAGATACAATGGAGGCGGCGGCTACCACACCTATGTTTAGCAAATCGACTGCTGGGCTTGAAAGTCTTCCATGTCGACAGAGGCTTCCATACTCCCCCAAAATCGACCAGTTGATACCAGATTCGATTAGAAAAAAAGTTCCTGCAGGAAGAAACGGAACGACGGTGTAGTGGCGACCACCGCTCGTCACTACGCACATGACCTTTAGATCAATTCCTGAGTAAAACGGTAATGGGGGAGCACAGCAGGTTCAAATTGGGCACGATTGCCTTCCTGTATCAGGACCATCTCCAGGCTGTAGTCTTAAAAGCGAAGCAGCCTCACCATTCTGATACCACACTGCGAACGATGACAATGAGATGTATTTCAAAGCAAATGTTACGCCTGAGTGGCTTAGTAGATGTCATAAATCAAAGCGTGGAAAACATGGCTCTGTTCTTTTTCCAATTTGAATCCAAAGAAAGCAGCTAAGCAGCTAAGGGGGGGGGGGGTATGATTCGGGTGCAGCTTCACTTGTTAGGCTCTTCGTAGCTTCCGTAGAACATCGTCCAAGCCAATTTAACCTTCCATCCCCTTGGTTCTGTGAGTTGCGATTAAACTTATCTGGGAGGACGAACCACAGACTTGTACATCATTTGGCTCCGCAAGACATAGTGTGAGCTAAACTTCATTCAAATGGTCACTAAGATTCCGAATGTGAGTGGAATGCGTGGCGCATTCCAAGGAAGATTGATCAACACCGAAGCTTCATTCATTATTTTAATGAATTTTGAAAGGATACTGTATAGGTAGTATGCTTTTTCAAAGGAATTTAAACATCTGGCTCTTCTAAAAAAGGATTCGCAGTACCTATGTTTTCTCCTTATTTTACTTATGACATAATCCTTTTAGATTATGACACTTGTGCTTATAAAAATATTATTTGTAACAATTCATGAGAAATCTAGTAATAATAATAGTATGTATATCTGATAAAACTTACAATAATGGTAATAATAGAAGTGATGAGTAACTTGAACTCATAAATAATCAATCGTTCAGTCAAAATGAAAGGTTGGAGGCGCAAAGATTCAAGAAATTCCTTGAAATAACGATAATTCTGATCGCTCTGTTGGAATCCAGCCCTACTCCTTATCTCATCGTAACCCTCTTTATTGAGAACCGGATAAATGCATGGCGCATCCAAAATCAATGCCTGTAGACCATAGACTTGTACAGCATTGAGTTTTTGGGAGTAAAGTAAATAATAAGTATTATTGCGTAGTATATGAGTATACCCAGCAGTTTTATTTCCTTTCCTAGTCTCCTTCAATTAAAAAATGGATTCGTGACTGCTTGAACTTTCCTCCACGTTTTATGCCGTGGATGGCTAGAGAACAGGTGACTTGAAAACGGCACCTGGCTCGAATTCAAACCCCAGGGAAGAAGGTGAGAGCCCTAGGACTAAGCGTCGGGACGAGAGGGACTCCGGAATGGATGCGGCAATTACAAAGTGGCAAAAATTTAAATGTGTTAGATCACGGTAGACATAAACTGCTGTTTATGCGAGAGAGCGCAGGCGAAATTGAGGGCCGAGTTCAAGTTGTCCGTAGACCAAAAAAATGCTACTGAAGAGCGTGCAAAGAGTGAGAACAAGGTTTTTTTCACCCTTTTTGAAAAGACTCGCATCTATAAAAAATACTGGACCAAAAAATAATCCCTGAAAACGTAGTTGTCCGAAAAGGATCATGGAGTGAGAAGGGATGCATTTGCCTGCGGCGAAGATTACAGCAGCATTGTCGGGATGATTCCAGATGTGTCTCTTGCAGCCCACACTTCAGCCTAATGGAACCGGAAACCAACGATCATTCAACGTGAACGCCTACGGTAGAAAACCCTATAAGCATTTTGGGCATGATGGGTGCTTAGTGAAGGGTCCTTGTAGTAAAC
Source organism: Teladorsagia circumcincta (assembly GCA_002352805.1). Taxonomy (NCBI): domain Eukaryota; kingdom Metazoa; phylum Nematoda; class Chromadorea; order Rhabditida; family Trichostrongylidae; genus Teladorsagia; species Teladorsagia circumcincta. Next base: position 51,388 of record KZ345838.1, on the reverse strand, counting down.
ATTATAATTTCCCAGTCGCCTTCACTTATTTTTCCAAAATTAAGATTTTATGTCCAGCTTGGGATTTGAACAGATACAATATTTTACCAGGAAGATGACTGAACTGGAAGTGTGGTATAGTAGGTGGGAGGGTTACCGTCTCAGGTGGACATTGTAAACAGCAAAAAAATCAAAAAGACATTGCTAAAAATAATACTCGAGGCTAACTCAGTTAGGGGAGGGGAGGATTTTCAGCGGCGTGGTGATTCCTCCGTCTTCCTCTCCAAGGCTAAGGCCCATGTCAGACTTTGCGAATCGCGCCATTACCACCTGAACTCTTTGATCACTTAGGCACCCATGTATGAGAACAGAATACGTGGCGCATTTCAAAAAGCGGATTTTCGCTTTCATACCACCACCTTCAGAATATCCTCGAGCTTCGACTCGCTCTAAGCCAGATCTAAGCCATTTAGACATACCCTTGTATTCGACAGATAGGTGCGTCTGCATTGCAGACAGATAACCATCCCATACGAGAAAAATAAACCAATAGCACCAAATGAATGAGGAGAGAAGGGGCTGGGTAGGGGGAAGGGAGGCAGTCGTAAGTGCCGATTTACTTGCAGACTGGGCCTCAAAAAATTGACATTACTTGATTATTCTGGTACTTTTGATGCTATCTGATGCCGCATGTGCTGCTAAGTGTTCAATTCAAGATAACGACAAGCTCCCATCTTTCCCTCGTCGTATTGCGGTAGCGAAAAAGAGCGTACCTCATGACATCATACACTTTCTAGACTTGGGGTTTTATAAAGGCTCTAAACAAATAAATGATAGGAGTCCATATAGCGAAATCGTAATTTGGAGTCGGGTGCATGGCGCGTACCGCAGTGATTTTTCTAGGCTGATTGTAATGTATTTCCTTTGTATATCGATCTACAGCCGCTCTCTTTCATTGACGCTACCGCACTGATCCCTCATTTCACCCTCCGCATTTTGTTCAGTGAATGAGAGCTATTGAAAAACGAGGCGATCTTTGACAGCCAGCCAAATGTGAAAACACCCTCCACTTGCCTGCCTCATAAACCGGTTGGTTGATTTGCCTACGTAAACGGGAGGATTTCGAGCAAAACGACGGGGCAAGTGGAAGATTACGAGCGAAACGGATTAAGGCTGGTACGGCAGCGATGGCCAACCCTGGGCTGGCGGATTAGGCGAACGCGAGTAAGAAACAACACGAAGGTGTTTGTGTCGGTGTCTAGAGAGACATATCGACGGAAGCTGGCAGGCTCTAGAAAAAGACAAATGATGGCATCAGCACGGACTGCTGCTTGTGATGAAAAACAACAAAACATCCATGGTGATAAACAAAAACAACAAAAGGTCACATTTACCATCATGCATTTATTCATAACTTGGGACCATCCAGAAATCCCTTGAGCACCCAGCCAGTTAGGTGGTTGCACAGACAATCAAATCAAATCGGCTTGTGGAGAACGAGGTGTCGGAGTTTGATCAGCTGACTCTGGAGTTATCATCTGACTAAAGAGCATTGGGGTGGCATCGGCGAGGATGGTGCATTAGCAAATTTTGGCCTCTACCATGAGCACGATCCGCAACAGGGCTAACAGCAGATGTAGGATGTCAAAATACGGTCCCCCTCCCTTATTTATGGTCGCGTTTTCTACGCTTGGCATTATTACCCAACTTGTCCTGACAAACCTAATCCCTTTACTACAATGCAGAAACACAAAATATACCTTGTTTCGATTAAAATGTGATGCCGTTTGAACTAGGTTATCCAAAGGCGTAAAACCTGAGACGCCCAAGCCAAATAAGCTATTCAACCCTCTGAGGTCGGTTACTTATGTGATATCAAAATGATTTGAGGGGTTGAAAGTAGACAGAAAGTAGTCCAAGTGAGCCATTGCACATAACATGGCCTTCAAAATGCTCCAACGGCTCTTATTGCAAGAGGAATGCGCGGCGCAACCCGATAAAGAATCTATGGCCTTTTTATCGTCGTATAAGAAGCAGACTTCAACGACAGCACATAGCCTAATGAATAATGGTAAGCATCACGAATAATCCTGAAACCAGTTGATCATCTCTTGAACAGAATCCCATAAGAACGAAGTGCCATTATAACCCAATTTTGTCACCCAGCTGAGCCACGCTGAGCCACGTTCTCGCCAACCGCGAGTGGTGAAGAATGTATGCCATGTGCCTAAGAAGTAGCCTGACAGGGCTATCTCTGAGTATTCCTTCATAATATAGACCAAATTATTATTGAGAACCAATTTACAAAAGCTGTAGCCAATCTATTTCGTTGGTGCGAAAAAGTTCAGAAGTTCTTTTTCTTTTTTCGGATTTTTTTTTCAAACAAGATTGTTCCTTTTTTGCTCGTCTAATTCCACTAGAATCTATTTTTACACTGCACTATCATTTATCTATTACATCACACCTAGAGGAGTGATTTATTTATTCAGCAAGGGCGTAAATATAGTTGGTGCAAAGGCGAAAACAACAACAGGATGCAGCTAGATCAAATAAATTACGTATATAGACCGAATTTTCAGCTAGATTCAACTGAATTTTGTTATTTAGTGGGCATTGATGAAATTTTTAACTGGATGGTTTTTTTTCAATTGTGCAACAATTCGATGGACCACGACCGGAGATGAAACACTGACAAATGGCCCTCGGCTGAGCTTTTGGCATGCACAGAATAAACCTGCCTGCCTTCTAGGGTTGTTTTTTGGTAGCAGAATTGACTGGAAGGATTGTCACATTGTCACGTTGTCCAATAAGTAGATGGTGACATACCTGCCAGAACAAGCCAGCAAAAAAGCTTTGAATTTTGAATTTGTCAGCCGGGTTGGAAATGAGCTTCAAGCCAAAAAAAAACTAATTCAGTAGCTGAACGGGAACCTTTTGAATTATGCCGAGCGTACGTGGTCGACTCAAAATTGCAATTATGCCATTAGCTTTACAATGACGTGTAGGTCGAACTGATGGAAAGATCCTTTCACAAGAGCCTGGTTTCGCTCAACCGACCTCGGCAAGGGTGAAAACCTGGTGACTGCTTAAAGCTAGGTCACTGGAAGGATTTTTTGTTATTACTTGCACGCACACCTCAAAAAGTTGGCTTTATGGCACACCTGCGCTAGGCATTTTTGAGCCTTTATTTTTGTGGATATAAAAATATTAAAACATCTTATTGAATTTTTTAGAGCTGTGTTAATTTAGTAGTTAAGAGAGAGCGTGAACTGAGCAAAATAGCTGTAGGAGTAGTAGAGCAAAGTATCCGTCGTTACTCACCCCCCATTGGTTTGCGCCATGCCCTTCTACATTCAACTGGATTAGAAGGGGTAGTAGAGTACGAAACGGATTCTACAGTCGAATAGCAGTCACAAAGGGTCAGCGACGTAAAAATGCTTATTTTCATCCTCCAGGGGAAGCCTAGACGTCCAGGTCAGCTTAAAACCAATAAGCAGGTATAGACAAATAAAAATCGCCACTGTGTAGTTAAGAAAAATATAGCCAGTTGAGATAAAAAATAAACAACTAAATAAATACGTCGACACGGTCATGGGCACTGAATGGAAGCCGTCCCCGCCTGGAACACCTAGCCATGGTCTTAGAAGGCACTGACGATGATGGCAGAGCTGAATACAATCTCAAAAATGTTTTTCAGGCAGCAAATCAAATTGCAGCGGAGGAACAATGCCATTCAGGGCTCACTGACAATTTCGTATACGAATCGTAGCTTTTCGTGGGTTCCTGTTGGTTTTTTTCTTCAGAAGTATACAATGAATCTACCAGTTAACAGAAAATTAACTATCGAATTCCGCAGGAAATATTTCACCTTATTATTCTGGAATTTCACTTGAAAATATCAATTGTGTAGCGGAAATTCAAACTCACCATTTTGTCGCTGCATTCCTGGAAAGTGCTTGTGGCTGGCTCGTCAGTACTGATTAGATAAGGAGCTGCCAGTGAAGGGTGGAAGCCCGGGGCTTTTGGATGACAAAAGAGCTTGCTAGGCAGAAAGCCCTTCCCTCACTCTCTTTTAGACTTCAAAGAGAGTTTTCCAGATGAATCGGGAATCAAGGAGACCACGCCCACTTCCGTGACAGTTGCAATAGTACTAGTAATACCATTTATGGCTCCATAGTTCCATATGCGGTGTTGTGCGGGTGTTGCGTGTGTGGGACGGTGATGTTGGGCGTTACGTGTGTGGTTTCGGATGTGTGTACAATAGCCGAGGTATGATGAATCGCTACAAATGTTTGAAGAGCGCGATATAATACACAAATGGTGGAGGCACCAGACAACCAAAGACTATCTTCAAGAGCGTTGCGCAGACGACTAAACAATAACAAGGCGCGGAAATTGGAAATGGTTACGAAGTACATTCCACCAAGAAGCTCATAAAATTGTTAAATAGCTTCATTGATTGCCTCTCCTGTCCATTTCTTAGGAGAGTTAATAACTAGTAGTGACTGCAAGAAAAGCGACGTCTTTCAAGAGTGGATTCATCTCGAAACTTTCGAAGAAATCGCTCAGAATTTCTAGGAGAAGAAAAGATGCGCCACGAATTCGCTTCTAATCTACAATTGGAATTGATTGAGTAAACGACGGAAATCAGCATAGGGTTACGATATCAGAAGGTCGACATACAAATCAGTTTTGAGGAAATTCTGCAGCTTCTACAGGGTCTAGAAATAGCTCAGAAGGTCAACGACTCCTGTTGCAGGCAGGTCAGCATTCGGCCGATTTCGATTCATGCCCCCCCCCCTCCTTCAGTGTGCTTCCCATTAATAACCATTTATGTTTCGAATAAGCTATGGTATGTATACCATGAAAAGCTGAGTTGGGATGAAATGGTGCCCCGGGAGCGTAAATGGCAGCGCATTTGCCCGGGAAGCAAAAGGTGCGGGTTCGAGTTCCGTCTGGGGCGAAAGTTTTGTTCACAACCCTTCTTATTTATGATTCCAGTTCTATTGCTTATAGTTTAATTATGTGATCATTCAGTGAGGCGACAGAAGTGAAATTCTTAAGTAAAGTGATAGAAATCGATGAAAATTTGCGACGAAATGGTATCATAAGAAAGCCGGCAGGCTATGTTTGCTGAAATGGCCCGTCCACGACTGCGTTCTCCCGTTCGTAAGTGTCGGCTAGCCAGACGGCCATCTCCGATAAGAGTTCATAGAGGCTCAACTACTATATTCCTTAAAGGCAAGTTCGGATAATTGCTGAAGGACCATATGTGCCTGCTCGAATACCTTCATGAATTTGGATAAGCATTGGGTACATGGCGTATCCTCAAAGGGCAAATATTTGCAATCAGCATGGATTTTTATGCTCTATAAGGAAAACAACGGCAACTATTTTCTATGCATACATTTCAAATTCTTATCATATCACTTATTTTGTGCAATAAGA
>KZ345838.1:3165-32069 GCA_002352805.1 Teladorsagia circumcincta | reverse complement strand
TTAAGAATGATTCTTCAAGTAGGCTCCTCGCGGGGGTGTTGCTTTGAGAGACAAGGAAACTGTTCACTTTTTCGGGACACAAGACACTACGCGGCATCGCATGCCTAATAAATCGCGTTCGCCTTGCCTAGAGTGTACGGACGCGACGAATGACTCAGTTCCAGCACACCGTGGTGTAGAAGTGGCAAGTTTGACGCGAGAGGTCGCGTAGCGGCACCCGGTATGTATGCCCCGGTTTCTCAAAGTTTTTTTTTCTCGAAATTTCTCGAGTCAACATGGAAGCCTATGCAAACCATGTCATAATGTGCCTACCAGCCCACAATGCTAGCACGCAACTGCTTGCGGCAACTACTGTCGTTTTCATAACATTAGTTCCATCCCGCTGCTTTTTCACCTACATGAATCAATCTCATATTTTACTTGCACAGTAACCTCTTCCATTGCCACAGGCGCGCTCAGAGTGCAATGGCAATTGATCAAATAATTAAGTAAATAAATAAATAAACAAAAACATGCTAAATAAGTAATAACTCACCGAATTCAGTTTGCTGTGGCAAATTTTCTCTCTTTGGTCATTGGTCTCGTTTTGATGATCGTACTACTGGTTGAACTACATCCACCCAAGTATCCTATGACCGAAGCTCTCACGGAAAGCTGGGAAAAGGCATTCACGATTGATGGATGTATTGCCGCCATAATGATGGTAGGAAGCCATTCAATGCGTGATTATGGATTCTTGCAGTGCATAGTATGAACGGGCGGATCTACTGACCGATTCTTAAAGCTCATTACCGATTCAGACTTGCACAATGTTGAAACTTGGCCATGGTGGAATGATATTTCTCGCCTCACAAAACACTTTCAACAACAATGTCCTCGTGTAAGTTACTTTGGATTTAGTTTTTTTGAATATGTTAGTTATTTTAAATTTCAACGGTGGCGCTCTGGTTACTGTAGCGAACGTGGACACAAGAAGCTACAAATTATGCTTTGACCTACTGCCCATTGAGCCATCCTCTAGGTTACACCGCAACCGCCGCAGAGTGCTGTATAGTGTTCATTTCAGCAGATACGGTTAGAATTCATTTCGTGCTGGAAGCGCCTTAAGGGACGATTCCACGATAAGTATGCAGAATAACGAAGGGGTGAACTTCCTAGTAGAAATACAGGCGGACCCCCTACGGGTGCACACCGGCTGGATTTCACAACGAAGGACACGCCCGGCGATCTAGTTTGACCGTCTCCGCGGTGCCTTCGCCGCTGCACGCCCACTTTTTCGTCGTCTGAGCCTCTTGTCGTTCAGCAGAGAGAGTCTTAGTGTTGAAAACACCGATGAGGATTGTTTCAATGCCGAACCCAACGGGCAAAAAAACGGGTTCTATTTCTCGGGCTCTGACCCTTTTCATAGTTTGTTCTTCATCAAGGCACTACTGAACGCCTCTATCTTATTTTCTGACTGGCCATTTCAAGTAACTTTCGCTTTGAGGGCACATATCGTCATTCCGTGTTATGGAAGGGAATTGCCCAAGATTAGCTTATTAACCCGAAAAGGGTGTGTGAAAGTGGTAAACGGTCAACCAGTAACATAGGCTCGTTCAAACGAAACGGCTTAAAGCCTTAAAAGCACATTTTGCAGTGTCACTTGGGCGGGGAGTGTGGACCTCTTGTTTATCGGCCCTCTTCTTGATACGGTAAAAGAGGAAGTGTGGGGAAGCAGCAATCCCCGCCCTACGATCAGCGCTTACTGTGCTCATCAAGGGTTGTTAGCCTGCAATGATTGAGACTGTGTTGGCTTGAATTTAATAGATTTGCAGAACTTGGTTTGCCCTGGCACTTAAGGACACGAAATCCGAGGGAATCTTAAACCGAGTTCCTGACAAACTTAGCCCAGTAGTTTTGAGCATTCTATAAAATATGCATGCAAGGTTCTTGAGGTCAAATTCCACCAAGAAGTGAATGATCCCGAGTGGATGATGTACGGGATCCTTCACTTCCTCGGCCTCACCTAGTGCTTGCAGGACTTATCTCGAGAAACGAGAAAGGAGTCTCAACTTGGATTTGCGTCAAAGAGTCACATTAATAGACAGGCTCCCATGTAATTCCCGTACGGTTTTGCATAGAAATTGAGGACATGGCGCGTTTTCAAAGTTTAGTTTGAAATACTGCGTCTCTTATTGATATGTTCTATTTGTAGTGATGCCATAGTGATCACCTTCGCGATGGTATGCTTGCCTTTCCTCTATATGTTGGTGAACAGACTGGCAATCGACTCCTTCTTATTAGAGATGGTTGATGGAGACTACCAATCATTCCTTCGTCTATGTAAGTGAAATTGTTCGGAAAATTCCGGAATTTTAACGCTGGCTAGTTCATGGCGTACTTATAAAAACCCTCTTTGAACTTTTCCTTTTTGAGTTCGTTTGAGCTTTTGATAAAGACCCTGTTTTTTAGACGAGGACAACTTGATGACGTCAAAAAAAGCCAAGCGAGCAGTAACCTTAATGGTATCGCTGTTTATATCCTCTTCACAAATCGTCAGCAATCTTCATCCGGTCTTTACTTTATGTATTTCCTTGTTCGGAGCGTTTTCTGTGTTCACATCCAAGGTGAGTGGGCTTTCCCTCTTTTATCCGAGAATTCTGACCCCTTTTCTGGTGTGTGATGGGGATCGGTGGACTCCACGCCTGCATTACCTGAATTGGGGGCTCAAAAATAGAGCTGTGGGTGACAAGGCCACACCGAAGAAAACTTTAATGAAACATCTGGAAATACCCTTAATGATTACCAGAACTCTTGATGAGCGCCAAATAATACCCTTCTTTTTGGGTCGCCTTCGTCAGTGCCTGTAAAAGCCTAGTCAGTCTATGACAACACGATCAAACGTCGCCGCTATCCTACAGAAGTTCAAAATCAAACAAAACATCAGCAGTCCCAAGACGGACCACCTGCCGCTAACCTGTCCGGGTTTCTAGACCAGCAACGAGCCACAGCACCACGTGCTATCCGGACTCTTCCCAAGTGAGAGTCACTGCTGAAAGGCCAACCTTTATAAGGCCTTACCTCCCTCTGATTCATTTTAGGGCTCTTGAGTCCAAAATGCCTAGAGGGTTTTTTGTGCGGACGCATCCGATTCTTGAGGTAGGATCTTACCCGTGACCTCGAAATTGTCCCCATCATGAATTAGGACCCTGTGGGGTCACAAAGCAGTTGAAGAGCGTGATCTATCCCTTATCATTGTGTTACACAGTTTATGGCTGAGAAACACCAACCGCTAGGTCGAGAGACCAGAAGAGGAGAACGAGAGAACATAGCGACCAGGGAGGCGCAGACACCACCCATAATGTCAATGACGTGGCCGAGCCACAGGGGAGGAGTGCATTCTTGGCAGTAAGACATGCCATACGGATCCTGCACATGCTTTCCGAGCGCGAGGTGGATATAAATTTTCGCCACTGCTGTGAAGTGCTTCCTCTACTACGAACATGTATGTATTTTCCAAATCAGCTATTTTTAACCCATTCGCGACAACGGCAGCCACCGGTGGCTGACGCGAAGATGCTCACCTGGGAAAATGGCACCGGTGGCCCTCATGGAAAAAGTTTCACAAAAATTGTTGATTTTTACCACTTCACCCCACTTCAAAGAAGGGTCGCGAGGGACAAGGACGGTCATCGGTGGCTGCCATTTCGTGATCGTCTCAAACGATGGGCCGAATGAAAATCCTGCGCCTTCGCGAATGGGTTAAAATTCACCTTTGATGTCGCGCCATGTCACGCGCAACACCTTCACTAACCTTCCATGTGAAAAAAGGGTTTCGAGACTTACATACACCCATTTCTTTTCGTAGCTTCGTCGCTATGGATCGCTCTCTGTTGCTGGTCCTTTACTGAGGGTACGCTTTACATACAAAAAGCAGCCTATGAGAAATCAATTATCCGCGGTTAGAACCCGTCGGCGAAGGGGTAGTCAGTCGTGGGGCACGCAGCGTCGTGAGCGTTGCCGGTATGGCCGTGTTAAGCCTCCAGGGGCATACTCTTCGCTCTGGAACGCTCACCGTCCTGCATCTCTGGGAACCCGCCTGCCTTCCCAATGGGTACATTCCCCCTTCGGCCTCCAATCTTGTCGTGGGATCCTCTTTTGAATGGCACCCGCTGAATTTTCAACGGAACTTGTTGCGATCGATTTAGCTTATACGCTTGGAAATCATCGCGTGTTCGGTGTTCGAGCAGTTTGGTTTCTACTTCAAGCAGCAGACTAGGAGTCATTTTCTTGCTGCCACCGTTTCCGTAGCGGTGATGTTGTCGTTTCTTTTTCTCATCGAGGTGCTTCCTGACAAACCTCTTTAGATGTTTCATGGGTACCCGACAAGAGGCCTGTCGCGAGACCAGAAGCTGGAGGCGCAGACAGACCAGCAGATGAGTCAATGCGCGTGCTGTAGTGAGTAGCGTTTTGGCGTCAAGCTAGGAATCATGCTATACAGTATGCAGCTATGCTATGCGTTGCAAAATCATAGGACACCCCCCAAAAATAGGAATATCTCGGCTTCAAGGAAACTTCGCGGATCGCAACCTGTAGAATCTGAACCGCCGCTATGAAAAAGCTATCCTCGCAAGTCACCAGATTATCCAATTAGCTTTCCGTATTTTTAGACAAATTTTTTCATTTTTTGAGCCGTTGCAAAATCATAGGACACCCCTTAGAACTCTCCTTACTCTAGAATTTTTTGATCCAACTAACAACGACAGTAGCACCTATCCAGTGTATGGTAACTCTACTAGGCTTACGCTTTAAGCTGCCGTCGTCCCCTCCTCGAGTGAAACACAGACTTTGTTTTTATACGCGCCTGATGACTCTACCACGAGGACTGAAATCGTTCCTGGGAGCTCAAGAAAAACCCAATTCATAGCAGGAACAAAACTATGAGAACACCAGGATAAACAGCAAAACCTCCCCAGCAGGATTGGTTTATAATCTCGAAGACTACATGGACCAAAATCACCATGTACGTTCGACCTGTGTCAGCTCTACGACACAAAGCGGATAAAACTGAAACCAGCTGGCCAAACCAGCGATATGGGCAGTTAGCGTAGGGTCCTGCGAAGCGTGCTGCCATACTCGTTAGGCGTTGTGACCGAAACCAGAGAAGAGAAACTCAACGAAAGACTGGGTCAGGCTGGACTCTGTCGAGCAATTTTTCATCCGACATGATAAGTATTTTGCTCCTCTCAGACCGGGTTTCTTTAGTAACCAGAAGTTTAGATTGATGGATCAGACATTTTTCACTTGTGGAGGAATAAAGGCCGAGATTCAAAGATATCCTTCAAAGTACTTTTCGTGAAGGTTTCCTGAAGATGTGAGCATGCGTAACCACATGCTGAATCCCAGACCTGAAGTTTCTCTTCTCTGGTTTCAGTCACAACGCCTAACGGGTATAGCAGCACGCTTCGCAGGACCCTACGCTAATTGTCCATATCGGTGGTTTGGCCAGCTGGTTTCAGTTTTATCCGCTTTCTGTCGTAGAGCTGACACAGGTCGAACGTACATCGTGATTTTGTTCCATGTAGTCTTCGAGACTATAAACCAATCCTGCTGGGGAGGTTTTGCTGTTTATCCTGGTGTTCTCTTAGTTTTGTTCCTGCTATGAATTGGGTTTTTCTTGAGCTCCCAGGAACGATTTCAGTCCTCGTGGTAGAGTCATCAGGCGCGTATAAAAACAAAGTCTGTGTTTCACTCGAGGAGGGGATGACAGCAGCTTAAAGCGTAAGCCTAGTAGAGTTACCATACACTGGATAGGTGCTACTGTCGTTGTTAGTTGGATCAAAAAATTCTAGAGTAAGGAGAGTTCTAAGGGGTGTCCTATGATTTTGCAACGGCTCAAAAAATGAAAAAATTTGTCTAAAAATACGGAAAGCTAATCGGATAACCTGGTGGCTTGCAAGTATAGGTTTTTCATAGCGGCGGTTCTGATTCTACAGGTCGCGATCCGCGAAGTTCCCTTGAAGCCGAGATATTCCTATTTTTGGGGGGTGTCCTATGATTTTGCAACGCACTGTAGTACGTAACACATCGCGTAGTACGTGGTGCAACTCGTTCGCTCACCCATCTGCGTAGCTCCCTTCTCGCCGCGTGATGGGCCTTTTGTCGGGCATTCGATGTTTGTTGCAGAACAGCAGATACCTGGGTTATAAGTTTTCGCTTTAACACAGGCATTCGAACCATCGATGACAATTTTTCACCCATCATGTGGTCCTCCATAACGGGGTCAAAAATTCACTCAAACTAGTCTAACGGGAGGGGTTGCATTTGTGAAATGTCGTATTTGTGAAAGTTGGAGGGGCCGGGGGATTGGAATGTGTGGTTTGCCGAGAAGGGTTAGTTTTTTGACAGTTTTTTAAGAGAAAACTTCACGAAATTGGCGTGAAATAACAAAGCTAGAAAGTTTGTAGTTTTTTTCAAACATATTCACAGTCCTCCCGCCCATCGACGGCCGTTCTGGAGGAAAAATTGGTTGGGGGTAGAGGTGAGGGGGGAAGGGGTTTGAATGTGTGATCTGGACTCGGGATCAAACGCCGTGGAGACGGGTAAGTGTGGGGGCCAAAGTGAAAGGGGTCGCATCATCGGGGGTCTCATCTTGGTTAGTGTAATGGGGTTCCTGAGAAGATGGCGAGGGGGAGGGGTTGAGAAAAATTGAAAAAAAAATGCGAACGCGATGGTTGATGCTGCCTCGCAGATTTTTCTTTCAGGACGGTTTCACGCTGCTATCGGGTCTCGAGTCCAATGTGATTCCTGCAGTTGGTGCAGCGTTGGTGGTTGCCGAGCTGATCGCTGTCTGCTTCATCTACGGCTCCAAACGATTCTTCTGCAACGTGTCCACAATGCTTTTGGGAAAAATGGTGAGTACTGACGAAGAAAGGTAGATTGAGGGGGGGGTAAGATCGTGGTATGCTCCTAGGATGAGTTTACAACGAAAAGCAGCGTGTGAGTCAACCAACGCGGATAATTCATGAATGCGGTATGCGAACAAAAAACCACTAATTTCAGGGCTATCTCAGAGCTACGTATCTACAGCAAAGTGATTTACTCCTCAATATTGAAACGATAATCAGTATACTTACAATGACCCTGTGGACATTTGTAATACCAATTCTCATTCTAGTACGTTACTCCACTATACTCCCACATTGAAGCTTGGAAACTCCCATTGAAGATCTCCGAACTCAAAATTGCCATCTAGTGTTTCCCTGCGTCCGTTATTTTCGCACCCTCTTTCGCCAAACACCGAAATCGCAATATGTTGGCGTCTGCGTCTCTCTTATTCCCTATGCTCTCTCTCACACCCTCATCACATTTTCACCCTAGCGAACTTTTCATTATTATCGACTAATATTTATGCACCTTCCAAAAAGGGTCTCTTTCTGTATTCCAACGGCTTCTTTTCCGTTTGTGTTCACCGACGAATCGATTGCCATGAGCTACTTTTAACACCCCTACTTTTTGACCCTCGAGTTATCCAGTCGGGAAATGTGTCCTTGAACCATAAAATTTCGCCAACCATGATTTTCATTTTTAGACCACCCTGATATTGTTCATAAAAAGCGACACTTCGGATTTTGGGGAAATTGATCAACTACTGTTCGCTCTCGTTCTGCTTCCAGTTCCGGCGCTTGCTGTCTATCGAGTAAGTTCCTTGGTCTTTTACGATATTTGGTCATTGAAACAACTATGTCACTCTTTACGAAGCCTACCACCCCACTTTCTTATGACTTTTTGATTGGACAGGAAAAAGCACCTCTCCATTATAAAACCATCTGTTTGTGCCTCACGTGGGATCGACCGCGCGGTGGTGAGAAGCTGTGAAAAACGGTCTCGGAATAGGTTCACACGAATCCCTCTCTCCTACATTGCAACCGCTTCCTGCAGTACCTGGTTTTGGGAGGACATGACAGACTTCGGATCAGGGTCGGTCCTATCGTTGATACTTTTCGAAAAACTTTTACGACCCCCCTCCTCCAAGGTAGATTTGATACGACCCCCCCCCCTTTTCCACAGCTCCCACAGCTCGACCACCATCTCTTCCTACTACCCCAACCCATCCAAAACTCTAAAACTCCACCCACATTTTCCTCCAAAAATGCCGTCGAGGGGGGGGGGCGGGTATATACCAACCTTGAAACCGCTAAATTCTTCCCATTTGTTACCCATTTTTACCAATTTTACCTAAGTTTTTACCTCAACTTACCTACATTTCCACTGCATCCTGGCTAGGGGGGGGGGGGGGCTTACACGCGCTACGCGCGCTGAAACGACAAATGTTTTTCCCGCGCGCCTACGACTCATCCACCCGTTCCACCTCAAACTCGCATGCAATTTCCTCCAACTGAAGCGAATACGACCCCCCTCCTCCAAACCCAACCAGGTACGACCCCCCGTTGTTACTAGTAACAACGTAGGGTTGACCCTGCTTCGGATCCAATCCCAAAATCTTCCAAAACTTTCGTCAAGCGAAGGGCTGTGGGAGACAGGGGAGGGGTATGCATAACTCTTGCAGTGACAGATTCCACATATTTTAAATACCTGTCGTGTTATCGTCCCCTTCCCCAACTGAAACCCTCTATTCCGAAAACCCGAAATAGAATTCCCTCTCGTAGGTGAACGAACCCTCGAATGATTTCAACCGATTTATTTGCAAAATACCCACTGGGCCCTTTTTCGGCCACTTAACGAGGTGTTGGCCTCACGCTTCCAAGTTAGGATAGAGGTGTGTAATTTCAATAAAAAGCGACTGCTTATAAAACTAGAAGACAAATTAGTGTTAAGATATCAGTCTACGTTATGGTCGTGATTAGAACTTCTCTACGATATAAGACCCTTCCTTATAGTTCACAATGTGTTGACCTCACAAGAGGAGATACCAGTAATACGGGAAATTGCAGCTTCTTCTCCTTAGCATTAGTCTCGCGCAGTCGCATGGTTCGCAAAGACGAAAATATCGGCGTAGCAGGGGAAAGGTATGGCCGACTGTTCTGGGGGGGGATGGAAAAAGAGAAATAGAGAGAGATAGAGGGAAAGCGAGAGAGGAAATCATGACGACGCTAATAAGCTTGCCAATTTGAATTTATGTTCCTGATACTGATTTCTCGAAAACAATGAATTCTGTTGTTCCAGTACCACCTGTGCATTATCAATCGGATCAATCCTCGACGTCTGTTCGTACCTGATCCGGACCTCTGGGGTCCGCGGTCCCGCACTGACCGGATTATTGCGGAAAAAGCCGAAAAACGAATTCGCTAGTTCAAATGATACGTTATCTTAAATCAGTACGATCGTTGTAGCATTCAGTTTTACATCATCCTCATATGCATTGCTTAATGAAGATTTTAATCGTAATTACTGGGACATGGAAAAATTGGCCCCAGCTATGTGGATCTCCGAGGGACAGAGGTAATCTTGGGTTGCTTTTCTTGGGTCCCTACCTGGGAGGTCACTTTAGGTGACAAGAAAGGGCATATGGCGCAAGGAGGCTACGATCGCGTACACGAGGCTCTGCCCAACATACAGTACTAGTTTATGTGAGGTCCCGCTGTAAAAAAAAAGTTTCATGAATCCTTGAAGCACACAAGAACATCATTATTCTATATTTTTATCAACAAGGTTGCGATAAGTCTACTGTGGTAATAGTGAATCGTCAAGCTCCTCAAATGAATCGTCCGTTTTTGGTCGTCGCTGTCCCGTTTTTGGCCGAGCTACACCAGCTCCTACTGGATCCGCATAGGAGAGATCAGCTGACTCTGAATGGCTTCTCATAAGAACCCATCTAACAGCGGCAATATGAAGGACCTAATGCTCCTCCTAGCAACACTGAAATGAAATACTTACTCATATCTCTCGGAGCAACCGTGAACGGCTGGTCCTCGAAAGCAAACTTGGCACTTGACATTCGTAAGCTGTTCAGTGACGTGGGGCGCTCACCTAAATAGTAGTAGTACCTACTTACGAGAACAAAGAGGTCCGTGATCTGCCGGTACTGAGCTCAAACAGTTCGATTTCTAGTTCCGAACATCAACCGCACTTCATTTGATATGCGAGTCTTGGTAAACTGGACAAGCCTGGAAAGCCTACTGGGGTAAGAGGCAGTATTCACGATACGTGAGGAGGAGCTAATTTAAAGACGTCATGGCTGGAATGACGTTATGAGACGGTCCGTGCACGTCCTCTTATGCGTTGAGGAGGCGAGAGGAGGGAGGGATGGAGAGAAAGAGTGTGGTTGGGTCGCCTCCCAATACCCTTGCAACATTGTTGTCCCCGAATTATCTCAGTTCTGCGTCTCCTATCCCAGTCAGTGATTCCGGTCAAAAAGAAGCTCTCCGAAGAGCATGGTCAAGCAGGTGTTAGACGTCGCGCGATCGCCATCCAGTGGGCGCAAAGTCTGACACCTGCCCTAGGAAGGAAATCAGATACATCGCAATTGCGAGCTGATGGCAGAAGCCAGAAAGGTTACTTACGGCATCTTCTTGCGGATCAAGGCAAGGAAAGACGCCACTTTGCTTTTCAGAAATGCTCCTCACCTGAGCCTCCTTGAGGTGGCGGCAGGCTGTGAGATGATTGAGCACTGTGACGTTTGCCTTGGCTGCTGTCGGATTCTCGTTGCATTTTCAGCTGACGTACTCGTTCCGCTTTGCCCAATTTTTCCACGTATTCCTTAGCCTCTGGCATACCCAGATCGGTGGTGATACGAACGAGGAATTTCAGGCCTGTAATAACCTACCTTATCAATTTATAGCTTGAAAACGCAAAGCTACAGTAATCCGTAGGTTCTAGGCGGTTTCGCACTTACATTCAATATTAGCCGGGAACTTCTTGTGAATATTTTTGTAAAGTTCCAATGCTTTTTGATAGTTACCAGCTCTTCGATGCGATGATGCCATCATCAACTGCCATTTGATTTCATTTGGTCTGAACAGGCAACTGATGACTCAAGACTAGAGGGCAATACAACCTGGATGCGCCACGCACTCGTTTCCACCTTTTTTTTAATCCTCCGTAATGCGATATTTGTATTTCAAGAGAACACTTTATACCATCTTCTACACCATCAACAAATGGCGGTTACTGCATTTTCTCCAGGTATGGAAAATAAAAGCATACATCTCAAAGGGCCTTCAAAAGCAAATAAAAAGTATCTCTCCGGAATCCATTCCGTTTTTCCTAATTTATTGATTAGGTTCAATTATTGTATTATTTTAATTGTCAGAAATTTCGAACTTACTGCATTATAGAAGCTTTTTCAAAATAGTTCACAGCTTTTTCAGAGAACTGTGCATCAATGTAGTATGCGCCCATCCATTCGATTACTTTCAGATTTGAAGGATAATAGCGATAGCTCTGAAAAAAGGCCTTGTTTTAATCCAGAATGTTTAAAAAATCTTGTTGGGTAGAATGATATGAGTAAAGTAAAAAAAGGCTTGGTCCAGAAAAATATCAAAGCTGATATTCTTCGTGAGACCTCTTGTATTATACCATACATACTTATCCTCTTTGAGCTAATTGTGAGGAAGGAATAATAACTGGGCTATTAATATCATTTATAATAATTAGTGATAATAATTTTGTTAATACTGATAACCACAATAATTCAGCGACTGCTCCGATCCCTCTTTGATGAACTTCGCCGTTAACCCCTCTTGTCAAATAATTCTATGCGGAACGTCCCTGGCCTAGCACCTAATGATGCTTTGTCGATTTTACGCATGAAGTAAACAGCAGTTGGAAGTATCAACTTCTTCATCATTAGCCATTTGACTAGGAGATGGTAAGACTCACATCGTAGTTGCTCTGGAAAGCCTGCGTCTTATCGCCTTCGGCATCATAAATAGCAGCAAGTCGTGCTAAAATTGCTGGATCCGATGGCGCTAACGAATTCGCCTGACTGTACAGTTCAATCGCCTGCGCCGTGTCCTCCAGTGATTCATAGCTAAAAACCAATTCATCAAAATGTTTATCACTTTCAAATTACAATCAGTGATCCGACCCCTATGCCCACTAGGTATGTAGCAGGGTCGGTCCTATCGTTGTTACTTTTCAAAAAATTTTTACGACCCCCCTCCTCCAAGGTAGATTTGATACGACCCCTCTTTTCCACAGCTCGATCGACCACCATCTCTTCCTACTAACCCAACCCACGACTCCACCCACATTTTCCTCCAAAAATGCCGTCAAGCGGGGGGGGGGGGTGGGCTTATACGCGCACTGAACGGCAAATTTTTTTCCCGCGCGCCTCCGACTCACCCACCCGTTCCACCTCAAACTCGCATGCAATTTCCTGCAACTGAAGCGGATACGGCACCCCTCCCCTCCTCCAAACCCGACCAGGTACGACCCCCCCGTTGTTACTAGTAACAACGTAGGTTATTACTAATAACAACGTAGGGTTGACTCTGCTAGGTAGCCCTTCATCAAATGCTAAAGCCAGCACGAGAAGCAACGAAAACTTGAGTTCGTCGGGCTTTTCGGCATTTCCGACACTTTCGTCTATTTTTTTTCGACATTTTTGCTTCTCAGACACCGGGATAGCATTATCGACTAGTGATTATCACTAAAACTGGTGAAATATTGATTTATTCCACAAAAGTATGTAGTAGTAGACCTGAGAGAAAGAAAAAAAAACTCACATGGATGCAAGTTGACAAAGAACTTGCACGTTGTTTAGCAGAATATTATGGAGTTTATAAAAACACTCCAATGCTTGTTCCACGTTGCCTTGTTGACGACACACCAAGCCCATGTTGTACAGAGCCTTGAATAAAAAATAGAAAAAAATTGAAAATTTTTAAAAATTGTTAATTTTATTACAACTCCTCAAGACATGTCACCTACTGATGAAGCAATAACTCAATGCTTTATAACTCGGTAAGTTTACATCCGTATCTACGAAAATAACAAAGCGGTCAATCGAGGTATTTCATACGAAAGAACGTGTATGAAAAATCGAAGAGCTGTTCAAAAGGGAAGTTGTTGAAGAAGTTGCCACAAATATCCTGGATTATGAATAAAAAGTCAGGTACAATTAAGGACTCAAATGCTCTTCAGACTCACACCGAAAAATTAATTCATCACACTACCGAGGCATTACCAAGTTTCCTTCGGTTTTCTCACTTCCACTCCTCAAACATTGAACAAAAAAAAAATAATTCAAGGCAAAAAGAGAAAGTTCACATTTCGCAGTGTGTCGCACCCGTTCTCCCAAAAATGGAGCCGGACCACGCCGACGGCATGGGTCGCGCTCTTTTTATGACCGGCGCGCCCTGTACGCAAAATCCAACATTTCCGTTAGAGTTATTTTCACATCACTTCGCATTCCTATAGTCTAGTTCTCCGTAACTTTTGTTTTCGGAGGTGGTGTTTATTCTCACCTGAACACAGCCCGCATCGTTGTTCAGGGCCTCACGATAATTGGCGTACGCTTTATCGTAGTCTCCACGTAAGTAAGCAATGTTGCCTGAACAAGGAAATCTCATTTACCCATTCGCAACTTCACAATCAGAAGTAGTTAAAGTAAAAAAGTAAGTATGAAGTACATAAGGCCTTTAACTCAATTTTAAAGTTGGTATCGAATTAGAGCCACTAACAGGGCACAGGAAAAATATAAATGATCATAATAAACGAAGGGAGAAAAGGGGAAGTAAGGGAACTTCAACTTTCAAACGAAGGTGGAATAAACAGAAAGTTCCTTTTGAATGCGCCACGCATTCGACATCCATTCATAATCTCTTCAGACTAGTCAATAACGAACCGGCATTCACTAGAGCGTTGGCGTTGTAGTGATCCAGAGCCAACGACTGCTCCACATACTGCTCAGCTTCTTGTAATTTGTCACCTCCTTGCTTAAATACCGCTGTTTTTTGTAAACACAGATAAAATATCGATCAACTGCCAGAAAACAACGATCAAGTTTGAACGAAGACGGCGAACTCACCAAAAGCTTCAACATGCCGAGATTATTGGCAGCTGCGCTGGCGATTTTCGACTCTTGCGCGTGGAACACTTTCAGTACCTGAATTAAGTTTGCTTTAATAATAAACACTTGCGAAGAAAGATTTTTCCGATGTGCTATACGGCGATGCGGAGGAGTCCATGGCCTATCAACTAAGCAGTTCAACGTATGTGAGAGGAAGATCAGATGGTCCGCAATTAGCAGGCTTAACTGACTTGGTGACACTAATTTGTAAGCAGGAGCGCTAAGGCTCAGAAACGCACATCGTCACACCCAACACTAGCATCTCACCCACGAACTACAGGGATCAGCTGCGAGAATGATGTGAAAGAAGAGCTTCGTTCGAGAGAATGGTGAGTACCCAAAGACATGTTTCTGCTTTCGTCCTTGTGGGTACTCACCATTCTATTATTATTTTCGCAAGTGAGTCATTAGGTTCAGTGAGTATCAGCACGAACCTCCGCTGCTCCATCAAGATCTCCTCTTCGTAGTAATTCTCCAGCTTTGCTCATCTCTAACTCGGTAGCCAATGATGCATGAACTGACTGTTTGATCGTCTCCACACACCATTCGTAGCCGGACGCGAAGCTAAATGGATGAGAAGCTTAGTCTATGCTGCATTGACACCTATTCAGAGCTATGTGGTCCCACCGCTGAAATTCCCACTTGCGCGCACAAAAGAAGGTTCGGCACATGTCAATGGGAGGAGGTAAGGCAGTTTGATTGCGCCAAATCGCCCGCGCGACATGGCTTGACACCCGTACCCCGTCAGAGCGGAGAGTGTTCAGATTAACGATTCGCCTCGCTTGGAACTCTGTAGAGGGTGAGTAAAAGCTTCGAAAATTCCTAAATCTTCTTCAGCTTCAAAAGCTATAGTAGATGTTCGAGATACACATGAATTAAACCGATTTTGACAATTTTGTTTTTTTTGGCAACTGACTCAGATGCAATAGCTGGGCTGATCGTCTTCGCTGCAGTCAGAATCGCTCGCTCGCCATCGGCACGTTGTCTTCGAGCGAACTGGCGTAGGCTGTCGTTGTTGAGCACTTGTGACATCAGCACATCATCTTTATCCTGAAAAAAGCTTTGTAGAGTATTTTTTGAAGACAATAGAAAGAAATATGAAGGATAGAGAAAAATAGAATCACTAGAAAAAGGAGGGTAGTGCACTGGTTGCGGATGTAATCATGATGAACTGGATCGAGTCTCTCCTCTCTCCCCTCTCTAAGGTGAACCTAGCCAGGCCGAGTTGTTTGAATCACATTAAACTTACCAAAGTGGATAAGGAGTTAGTTAGCTATCTAATTCCATGATTATTATCATTGTAAAGGTCAAGTGCACATTCAAATACATCAAGGTCTCCCAATTGAAGTCGAACACGTGGCGCATTCAAAAGATTTCGATGCTGAGTGCCTAACCACATGGGTGGACTGTAATATAACAATACATATGTGTAAAACTAAAATAGAAATAATTCTGAACCACCTTACATGGGGTTTGTTTTCTTCATCATCATCGAGTGGTACATCAAGCAGTTTCTGGAAACCGTCACGCATCCGATCCGCATCCTCGAGGCAGTACGCGGTCAGGACTGAAGGAAGTAGCTCAGGTTTTTCTGGGCTCATTTTCTTATTTAATATTTGAGAAGTAAAGAACAAATCGTTTCAACAACATGATTTTGCAATGAACTGCGGAAGAGCACAAGCATCCCAGAAGATGGAAATAGACGCAAAAACGGCGAGAAAAAAAAAGAACAAGAAAAGTATTTCAAGACAATGCGAAATAGGAAAATAAGAATTTACAGCCTTTGGAATCCTTTAGAAATGCTGAAATATGTTAATGCTCCATAGAAAACTCAGAAATTACCCATGTTCAATGCGGTTTTGAAATCGGCTCTTTCTTCCACACAATGTTCGAATGTCGACATCGCTTCGTCGTATTTACCCATCTTGATGAATGCCACACCAATATTGTTGAGAATATTGATCCTGAACAAATGATCGATAGGTCACATTTGGTCCGTTATCGACTTTTTTTCAGTGGTACCTGATAGGGAATCGATAGCCGACTAGAAAACTTACACCTCGATTTGGGATTATTGGCACATCGCACGATTAGTTAATGGAAACGATTTCAACAAGAACAGGAATGAGGAAGCTGAGTTCGCAGCTGGAGGCATAGTGCCTCTTTCACCGCTCGAAACGCCAGCAGAAAGGCGCTAAATGATTATGACTTGCATCATTGCACGCATCACTTATCTATGCACGCTCACTGTCACGGGTGGCTAGATGCCTGCTTCTCGGCCGTCCCCATGTTCTCTCGCCTGTCGGACTCTGTCCTCGCTCGACAGCTCACAGTGTTATTTTACGCTCTCTATCTCGTGAACTCGTCCACTCGCCAACGAGGGAGGCACTCATTTTCATTATTTTCGACGGCTTTATTTCTCCAGTACCAGCTCAGCTCGCATCATTGTGTCCGTAATAGTAATGTAATGGCTACATCAATGTGGACGCAGAATGAGCCGTTCGCTGCCCGAGATCTTTATAGCTATATAAATCTAATTTTTCAACTTTCATTCCG
This sequence comes from Teladorsagia circumcincta, assembly GCA_002352805.1. Lineage (NCBI taxonomy): Eukaryota > Metazoa > Nematoda > Chromadorea > Rhabditida > Trichostrongylidae > Teladorsagia > Teladorsagia circumcincta. Next base: position 15,499 of record KZ345838.1, on the reverse strand, counting down.
TCAGGGATTTCTCCGAGGCCTACTTAATTGGGCCAGAAAGTTGACTCTATCGAAAGGGTTTCAGTACGAAGCTTATTGCCCAACGTTAAAGAACTTGTAACCATCCATCGGAAAATCAAAAAATGGAGAGCCGTCATCGAATTTTGAATGTTCCAGGGCAGCCTCTCACCTTGTCTCTTTCTGAATACTTGGCACCTGATCCAAGGCCATACGGTAGTACTTTATTGCTTTGTTGTAATCCTTCTTCTTGAAATAGATATTGCCAATATTGACCTGAAAAATATCAAATTTTGGTTATTAGAAGATCAGATACTAACGGTACTCATTCCAGGATGATGCTATTGAATTTAGCTCAGTAACTGGAATGTCGATGCAATCCTTACAACACGAGTTCGATCCAGACGGGAAACAGTCAAGGATTTCTAGGTTAGCTTCAATTTTCCCCAACTCTTTCCCTCTTCGAAATGGCATTCCTAGGTGGAGTGATTGTTACAGGTACGTAATCGCAAAAAGAAAGCCTAGCTTCCACAAATCCCTGCGTTTTCCTAATGCCAATCCTTCAGAACAATTTATGAACAAGTCGGGGCACGGCGCAACCCAGAAAATCCACAATATATCCAGGAAAGAGACTTTTACTCGAGTTACGAATAAATTTCTTAGAGGAAGCGATTACGATAAGGAAGGGCCGCATCAGGGGAGGATATGCACCACACGAAGCAGTTACTTGGTTGGCAAAGTAGCGAAGTGTGGAGCTTTCCCGATGGGTGGTGCCCTGGTTGCTGAGCAGGACCTCCGAAGCACTCCGCCCCTAAAGCGTTACGCCCACTAGTTCTGTTGATGACTTGGCCGAGCTGTTTGGTGTTGGCTTTTCATTTTGAAGGATCACTTCCCTTTTAGCTTCTGTATCTTCAATCTTGCCTATGTTATGCCTTATCAGTCGAAACACTAAGCTTGTTGGCACGGTTGCGGCAATCGGGGTTAACACGTCCAAACAACTTCTTCCTTTGAAGCCGCTCACTCATGGTCGAAAATAACAGGCAATTGAAGGGGTACTGATCTGCGTATTCTTGACGGATTTGCCTGCTTTTTTCGCCATTGGTGTACCACTGAAGACCCTCACCTCCCCTCTAACCCCCTAAAGACCTAGCATAATCGCTGCCTTTAAAAACTTCTTCATCTTCAAGATAAGGAGTTCAGTAACCCACCTTCAGGCGACCGGAGTTCGGGAACATTTTGTTCTTTACAATAATCTGATATGTATTGAGAGCCTCATTAGCCATGTCATTTGCCATGTACTGAAATACATGTTCAAAATATTAGCTGAAATTACAATGGCCTATGTACTAGTAAAAGTAACCTGCTGAGCCAAATTGAACAGTACGGTAAACGTCAAATCGATATTCATCGATTCGACCACGTCCTGCTGCTCACGGTACTTTACGACAGCTCGTTCACGTCGACCAGCCTCCTTTGCTTTATCCAGAGCCTTAAGATTTGAAGATTTTGCAGAAACTTTCACGAAGTATAGAAATAATTGGACAATCATGGAAAAAATGGTAAAAATAATCACGAAAAATTAAAGCAAACAAGTAACAAATCATTTTGGAAGTAAACAAATAAATAGAAATCAGTGTGAAAAAAATTATAATGCTAACCTCTTTGAGACTTCGCTTTTCGGCAGCAAATACGCTTTCCTTCAACATATCCATCACTCGTTGCTCCATTTCCTTGCATTTCTGTTCTATTCTTAAAACACCAACGTTGAACGTTTTTTATTAAAGGCAAAGCCCGTGAGATCTGGTCGAAATTAAAGCAACAGTCCCAGCAGGGTGGGCGTGGTCGGAATCGGCTGCAATCCTCTCGGCCGATCCCGACCACGCCCACTTCGAAGCTGCTCAGCCTCCAGTCAGGAAGTGTGACTGAACAAAAAACTCATCTTGGCAAGCCTCTAAGAAGATCTCCGATATGGGCGTGGTGATAATCGGCCGAGGGGATTGCAGCCGATTCCAACCTCCCCCCTCCCACCCTGCTCGGACTGTTGCTTCAAGGCTGCGGTACGCGAGCGGAAAGCACATACACAACATTGAGAGTTGTTTGAGAAGGCCGAGGCGCTAATAATAAGGCCTCAGGGTGCTGCAGTCTTGGCAATGACCCTTGAGCCGCCCACAAATCAATGCTACTTCGTTGGAGAGGGGGGTTTTGCTTTCTGCTCTGCTGATGACTTCTTCCCGTTTTTCCATTGCTGACGCTACACTTCACATCACCACTGTCAAACGCAATAATACATCAATTCGATCCCAGACTTTGCCGTTAGGGTCATTATTTTATTTGGTAGCCTGATGTATTCAGTATTTAATAGTAGTAAAATACTCTTCTGAAAGATGGCTGACAGGTTTTTCACGAAAATGGGCGTTATATCCCAAAGTAGCGGCTGAGATACCGCGCACGCGACGGACGCGGTTGCCACGCATTGCGGCTCCATTCACTTCGAGAAGGCGGCGACTTATTCATGGGGTCGGTGGGTTATCCTACGGAAACGCTCCGCGCCTGAGAGGGCATATTTTGGGGCGGAATTTCAGCTATGAGAATGATTAAAAAGAAATACAATCCGACAATCATGATTTTTTTAGTCGCATTTGTTTTGTTTTCCCAGATGGGCAAGATTGGGAAAATTAAAATAAAATCTCGAGTCAAATCGCACTGACGAGGGACATACCCAAAAACTGCACTACGCATCTCTACCACTTCCGTTTGAGGCTTCCCTACCCAAATAGGGACCACCCTACTCACCACGCCCCTATGTAAATGCCCGCCTCTCTGTGGCATCTCAGCCCAATAAATGCATTTTGAGTTATGGGAACAAATCTGTTCGTTTTGCTCGGAATGTGAGTAAAGCGCAGGCATATTTTGATAGTGCTTAAATTCTGCAATAAACGAACCCCCTTAATTTTGAATTTTACCTCAACATACCCAACCATGGCAAAATCAGGTAACAATGGAAAGCTCAAGTATATCAAATTTGATTCTGATGCCTTGAAAAAATTCAAAGGTATGAAAGTTGAAAAAAAAGCACTGAAACTCACGTGTCTGTGCTTTTTGCATCGGATACAGCAGTTGTTTCGGCAGCTTGAACTGAAAAGAATGCTATCATTTTTTTGTGTAACGATTTTTCTTTGATGCGACAGGTCCCTTCTGTCCTTGGGTATCTCGAGAACTTCAATTGGGTTGAGTATCATTCATAGAACCCAGTAAAGGAATGGGGCCACTGCCACGGTCTATTTGTACAGGGGAAGGGTTGAGCAAAAAAGACCTGTTAACGAAGGGCACCAGTAAAGCTTACGTTGCACAAAACACCGGAGTAAGCAGGGCAGGGGGGAACTGTGAGCTTGCCTGAACCCTCATTTTGAACCCACATTTCTTCGAAACTCGTCAAATTACATGTGACCCCAGTGCTCTTGACAAGTGGCTATGCCTCCAAGATTGATCATGAAAGACAACTCGTGGGTCATGACGATGTCAGTCTCCTGAAGGCTGGCATGGGTTATGCCAGGACCAGAGGAGTGTCCCATAAAAACGAGGAATAAGTCGATAAAGGAATTTAGCAGTTGCTCCAGGCAGAACCATATTCTGTGGCCTCGGTGAAGCAAACCCCACAATTGGGTGAGTGAATTGCTACGAATCTGAAAGAATCAGGGGCGCAGATGATGTGGTACAAGATATCGCTTCGATGGAAGATGCCCCAGGCATGACGATATTATGCATTTACCACTGATCAGTCCCCCCTTCTGCTGGCAGGTCCCCCTACTTGTGCTACCACTCATCTACCTTCTCTCCCCACCATGTTCTCTCTTTTTCTTCTACCCTTCTCTTTCTCTCTTTCTTCTACTCTATTATCATCTTACGATTCACTTTACATTTCTATTTTCATCCATTCCCACTTTCATTCGAACGGCATTGTCTTACCAGTTTGATGGCGTTGTGTGCCTTTGAGCTCGTCAGTGATTAGCTGGGCTCAATCGTCTAATGACTCATTGGGATGCGCCTCTCAGTAACATTTTATGACAAGAATTCCATGTACTCCCGTCACTTCGAGCTGTCATTACCTTACTGCTGTTCAACACGCGTAGGGCCATCCTTTTTTACACCCACCCCCTTAATATCAGGATTCAAAGCTCAGGTCACTGTTGTATCTCGTTCGCAAGGAGTCGACTGACGAAGAAAAACAAACCTTTATTGGCGAATGAGGTATATCCGGCAGCCCTGACGGCGGTCATTGGTCTTGCTGGCTCATTTCTGGTTGCGAATGATGTTCTTCCGGTTCGACTCTGAATTCCATATGAGGAAACTCCTCCTCCGTAGCTGGAACGTGGCGCCATACCAAACGCCGACGGGGCTCGGCCGGCCATCGACGTTGTCTGTAAAGCTACTTTTTCAACGGGGGTTCACCTACTGACAAAAAATTTCTAGACCTAAAACTTCGGGATAATTAGGTAAATTTTGGAATCAAAACATACAATAGTTTCATTGGTTTGCAGAGGTTTCGCCAGTAGTACGGATCTCAGGAGGTGCCACGTGTTCCACGGCTAGCCTTGGTCGATTATCGATCCATAATTGAATGCATCGATTCAATTTCTAGACCTCGCTAGGGTGAATTCCAAATAAGGCACAAAAATATCAGAAGCTAGTCTTAAAACTGCCCTTTCCAAAAAACCCTCGTGGATTCAAAGCGGCCAGCAACCCCAGCAGCCGCGGAGGTTTGGAGGGACAATTTTCAGACCGATTACTTCGAGTAGGCAAAATTCGGCATCTTATAGGTAAGCCTAGGAGGGAGCAGAAACTTTGAGAAAATGAAAATTGTTCACGCATTCTGGAATCTCTCCTCCCCGCGTGAGGCTTAGGCCTGTTGTTGACTAAAGGACGATGTTTTACGCCGTCTTGAATGCGATACCACTGCAATGCCCCCCTGGCGATAGCGCGTAAAATTTTAGAAGACTGGTCCAAATAATCCGTTGAAAGGTCCGAAAGCCTCAATGAGATGGAACTCACAGGCCGACGCCCATGACTTGATCTGGCCACTGCTTGTTGGAAGGAACGATCTTGAGCGAGATGCTGTAACATAAAAATTTTCCATTGATCAGCGAGGTATTACGGCTGCTTACCTGAGTATCATATGCATGATCGTAGTCATCGAAACCTCCATAGAGATCGTCCTCTGTTGCTGAAACGGCGGCCATTGCACAGAGAGATTAGTTCGAACGACGCCGCTTGAGATGAATTGCTGCTCAACCGCGTTGCCACGGAAACCCGTCACAACAGTCGAATGGCGACCAATTTGTGCCAAACCTATTTATGAATAGACTCAATGCCTTCATCAAAATTTTTGGGATGATTTCTGAAGGTAGACTAGAGGCTGGCACAACACACCTCCATGTGTGGGTTCGGATCCCTAACAGATTCTTCCTTCCGTGGCAAGCCCAGAAAAGGATGCCTGGGAGGTAATAGACATTGTCTTAAATAAGAATAGCCTTGAAATCCTTGCCGAAGCTTTCGGAATGCCTCTATAGAAGACTTTTGAAGACGTAGTAGAGGTTAGAGGCGCTCCACCACATCTCCATTGTGCTTGGGTTCGCATGCTTATCTGGCTCCTTGTTCTGTGACAAATCCGGAACATGGTTTTTTTGGGGTGGGGGAGGGGAGGAACATTGGCTCGAGTATCAAATATCCTCCGAGAGATTTCAGAAAAAATGGCCCATTTATAAATGAAGAAAAGCCATAAGCCATAGCCTATTTAGGAACACCCGCGGCCCTAGATGAAGTCAAAGCTGTGGCGCAAGCTCAAGAAAGAATTAATTCCCCGTTATTCACTCTGTACTCATATTTCTACACCTAAGGCTGGAATGAAGCAGTGGTGAATGGCGCCACTACCACAATTCTGGTCGTGGGATCAAAATCCTGTTCACTGTTGAGACAAAACCTTGCCAGTCCGTCCCTAAGACTTTGAACTGCTCCTCGCTTTCGACTCCCACAAGGCCGCTCATGGCAGCCAAGAGCGGCAGTGAATTGAATGGGAAAATCACCTGCCATGAGGAACGCAGTCATTATTCAAAGTTCCATTTGAAACCCATATGAGAATTATGAAGTTTAGTAAGCCCATATATCCGATAGTATCGGACATGAATAACTATCTTTTTTGGAAGGAGAATATTATAAAATAAATTTCCTTACACTAACACATGTTCAGATGGCGAAATGCCAAATGCCAAAACGCGCTGTTACGCATGCATATACTCTATTTCGCGAAGCGAGAAGAGCATCGAGTGCAGACCGCACACCAACAGTGGTAGCGGCCACAAAACGTGGTTTTCCTGGCAGTCGTCACTTGCGGTGTGTGATCTGCACTCGACGATCTTCTCGTTTTATGAGATAGAGAGTATGCTCTGTTTCCTAGTTCTCTTTGAAGGTTTCACACACCTGGTGACGCCCCCAAAACAATCGATATTGATACGCTTGCTCTTATCGTTAATGCTTGTGATGTTATCTGATGCCAGAAGTGCGACGGTAGGCGGACCGACGAGCGTTTGACGCCTAGTCGCCTTTGTTTTTCAGAGCACCTTGTACGACAGCAACGTTTCGTAACGCATCGTTAACTGCCCCTGCTCATTTTCAGCTTATTCACAGTATTGCGCTTTTTTTGTAATGTGGTGCGCCTTTAAGTCCGAGTAATGGCTGGACCGAAGTGTGAACGCGTACTCCTCGCAGTATTCGTTTTCCATTTCTGTGTGCAGGCAGGCTTCGCTCATGTCGTTGGGGGGGGGGGGTACATTCAAGTGTGTGAGCCAATTATTAGGCTTGGAACTAAGCCCAATTAGGCAGGGGGGAGGGGATTCGGAGATGTGAGCAATTTGCGTTTTCCCTGGCGTTTCTTAAGATATATTGCAGTCACAATGCCACAAGCCGGATAACAAAGGGCCGCTGGTTCGACTGCTACCGTAATCCGCGACCGCGCTCTCCAAAAAATTAGATAGATTTTGAACACTTACTCCTCAGACTGCGAAAACCGTCTTGTCACCAAAGCCAACGCTGCAGGGCAAGGAAGGATAACTCCTACATGCTGGCGTTAGCCCTCTGGCCAGTTCGACAAGTTGCCACATTCACCCTTCCACAGCACCCATACTGTCGTCGTGCAGTGCGCAGAAAAACGACAAAAGAGGCATGTCGAATGCCACGTGGCATCGATTTGAATGCTTCCGCAGATTAAGGTACCAGTCGAGCCGCGGCCTTTGTTATCCGTCTAATCACAATGCCTCCGTATTTTGCGATAGCGCTGCTCCAGGTTTCATTGCGAGTCAAAACCCAAGGATGTGATTTGAGGCGATCGCCATTGCATCCGTGGGTTTTGACAGAATCGTTCCAGTTCCACGCGGTCAAAAAACAAGCGAAAACACGCGAGGACGTCAGAGTGTCGAGTAAGTGATCTCTCCTGCTTTGATAGTTGGCTCGAAACTGGAGGAACCTTTATCGACCCGTGTGAGTTTATGGGGCTTACGAAACGGGCGGATTCATTTCTGTCTGTGCTTGTAAGAAACAAACTTGCGTCATCGGTTCGGAAAGGAATGTACGTGTCGAGACATTGACGCTGTTTTTGGCCTCTTCACTTAGCCGCTGATTCACCAAGCAGCAATTGCTGCCCTTGTGTTTTTTGATCTTCGCAGCATCGGTTATAGTTCCAGTTCATTTGAGAGCTTCACGTTCCCCGCCGCCTTTGACAAGCAGGGTAAAGCGAGACGACGACTCCTCCCACGTCAGCGGCCAAAGTCTCGCTTGGTCCTGGTGCAGGATAGTTTTCAAATCATCATATTTTTGCTAGATGATGTAGACAGGCACAGAAACTTCAAGTCTCCGGAGGACTCTAGACTGGCTTAGAGCCTTGAAATTTTAGTATGTATCGAAGCTTGACCACCTTGGCAGATCTTCTGACAGGGCTTCTCGCCGTGTGGGTTGTATAATAATTTGTCGAAACTCCGTTATACAGTGCGTTTCATAACTATGAGTCACCCTAAAATTTTGCATTTCCAGAACAAGCAGACGGTTAGGAATTTCTCCAATATCACCAAGTGGTTCCTCACCATGAATAACCCCTTCTCGAAATTTTGGGGAGAGGAGCTTTCCTCCTAACTTTTTCTATAATTATTTTTTTTTTGGTTTTTGCACCGTTTCATAATATATGGTCACACTAAGAAAAAGAGTATTACTTTGAACAAATCTGACTATGAAATGAATATTTGTTACAAACACATCCAGGAACTAAATTTCTCAAATGCTTGGTACTCGTCTTCTGAAGAAAAGGCCGATTTACACCATTATTACCTAGTGCTCAGCTGGCTTCTTGAGCCATTGCCAAGCGGTTCAAAAAATCCCTCGTTCTATTCATAGGTTTTATTCATTCTATTTCATTCATTTGAAGAGCTGCTATGTTTCCAGGAATCTCACAAGCTCTGAACCTCCACAAAAGGTTCCTTCAATGATCAAAGGAGGGCAGGGTCAAGCGTGCGTTGAGGAATCCTAGACAGGTCTACAGGGGGGGGGTCGTATCTGGCCCGTTGGGAGGATAAAAGCTCTAGGATCACCACTGTCGGAAGGCTCCAAAAAACACAAACGTCGAGAAGTGATCGATGTGCAAGCCGCAAGCTGTGCGAACCAGTATTTCCAATAACAATGTTATTCCGCACACGCAAAATTCTCATGGTTCAAACCGTGTTGTAATTTTACGCTACTTCAGTGGTTTATTAACTCAAGGTTGAAGAATTCGAAATTCACGACCTCCGACGGATATATTATCTTACAAATGAGCCTCGAACATGAAGGGAGGTGAAGCACACGGCGCATCCCTGCGTGGGCCCAACCAGTAGCGCGCGCTCAACTACGGCTCCCTGGAGAAAAGTACCAATCAAGAAGTTTCCGCAAGATCCCATGTAAAATGACATCCGCTATTCAACAAGAAATGCAGTCTTCGGCGTCAAATTCATAAGTACATAAGCGTTAAATTTGAAAAATGCTACGCAGTTTTGTACTTGTTGGAAATAAAAAACTCATGGATTACGAACCTGTGCCCACTTGTGTACAAAGTCGCTCCCGAAAGGAGCTATAGTTGTTGAAAGAAAGCCAATGCAGCGAAAAAGTACCTTTCGTTGGTACTCGGGCAAAAATCCTCGACGTGGCCATTTTTTAATTACTGCACGTACTGAGCTGTTCTAATAACCATTTAATAGAGCGAATTCTCTAGTTTACGATGACATGTTAAGTTTTCCGATAGGACGAGCTTGAATGGAGATATAGCAAAATGTGAAAACTCGCACTCATCACGGATTTTCCTCGTTAATCAACCTAAATTGAACATTTCGTATTAATTTTTACAACTTCCATACCGCTGCGAAAAAGCAGGTCGCACAACCTACAAATCTTCTTTCGCATCAGAACTTCGTTCATTATGAAAAAGTTATAGTCATTTGATTATATGTAGCAATTCCGAGATAAGCTGCTCCATGGCCAACTCAGGAAATCAACCAGTTGGCAGCGAGTTTATAGCTTCTTCATGTCTATTTCGAAGCTTTTTCCTCGTTTCACAGCAGCATTGATTGTTATTGGTCTTCCTTCGACTTCTTCTAATTGGTGAAGATTTTCATAGCAGAGGGTGGGGCTGAATAGCTGTTTTTTTTTCAAGGGAAGAAGGGTTAAATAAATTTTGCATACTCGACTTCTTAATAGAGTTTTTCTTGGACTTCGGCCGCTGGTGGGGGGGGGAGGGGTCGTATTCCAAAACTTTCCTCGACTCCCTGCTTGACCCTAGTTATGAGAGCTGCACGAGGCAGTACCTCCACTAGAAATTACACTCACTTACTCGTAATCTGATGTTTCTATTTTGAAGGCTGAGAACTGCAGAGTGGTAAAAGGAAGCAGAGACATTGCCACGAGTGGGACAAAGATGGTCCAAAGGCTCGCTATCCATTGCGAGGAGGAACAACCTCAATCCGTAAAGTTGAAGAGGAAAAGGAAAAGGAAAAGATGGTCGGCCGAAGTGGCCATTTGAAATGGTATGCATATCATCTGAGAGATCTTTGAACGAAGATCTCAAATCTGCATTCCATATATGCTGAACGATTCTCTGAGCGTAACTACGGAGCTTGTTGTGATACGGAGTAGACTCGAGTTCAGCAGGAATATGAGATGCGTGCCCACCTAGGTTGAGCAGAGGTGGTCCAGTGGATAGTATGCCGGTATGTGTCTGCAAGTGCAAGGGTTTGAGTTCTTAATGCAGCAAGATTTTTGCACTTCTTCAGAAGTATGCAAATGCGAACCACTTTTGCACGTCAGGGAAGCTTATCTTGGGGAAATCTACTGTTTGCAAAGAAATTGGACCGCTCCGAACATTTCAATCGTGAATTCTTCTTGTTCTCCTTTCTTCTATCACCAAACAAGTTAAACCTCTGAATTTGCTATAATTTACAAGCAGGGTTAGATGGAATATTAATGGCGAACCATTTAACCATTGCATGGGTGGAAAACCTGTATTATTTCTCCATAGGAACCATTGCATGAGTGAGTGGCCCTGAAGAAGGCACGCAAGCGCTCACTGAGCGTTTTCGTGTGAAGATGATGCGATATTCGTGCTAACGAGCTCCAACTATTAGGTCGGTCCATAAGTCTTGCAACAAGCTGGCATAATTTTGATTTTAATATTTTTGTTATCTCTTTGTTCCAGTCATCCAGCATGATACACATCATCAATATCTACAACTTATTGCTAACTCAACAGAAGCTGTTCCACGCCTCTCTTGTGGAACTCTGTAGAATGCTGGTCGAAGAAAGATTGGATGTCGACCTCGACAACATGATGGTAACGATAAGATTTTTTTCTCTGGAAGGTTGTCTCGAGAGGGAAGGTGGTGGGCATTTGGTAGCACGAGGTCAGAGCTATAACGTGGATATGAAAAAAACTCTTTGGCCGAGAGTCCTCAAATCTTACTAGATTTTCTCAGCAATGGGTGGTTCAACAGTTTCACAAAAGAGTATACTTCGTCTTGCTTTTCTTTCATGGTCAATCGAGTTATGGAGGGTCGACTTCCCTGCTGACTGTGACATCTCCGTATAGGAGTTTCCAGAGCTCAACTCCTCTCGTACTCCAGTAAAAGTCTGGGAAGGTCTGACCCGCACGAGGTTGTACTTCAGCAGTCAGAGCTCTCAAAGCGTTTGAGCTAGCCTATCGCCGCTTATTTATTTCTTAGCACACTATAGCCTCTCCTCATGAACTGCAACGCGATGGATGGTCAATGGGAGAAGCCATAGTAGGTCGACTTAAACATGACGGTGTCAGACCGTGTTTGGAGCTGATGGGGGTTCATTGCATGTGGGATCCAAACTCTATATTTTCGGATCTTCACAAGTCCTCGGCGATACCACGGTACTGTCTCCTTGTCACATCAGAATCGCTCTGGCAAATGATCGATAGTCCACCCAGATCCCTTTCCAAAAAGTCAGTTAGAGCTTCGTGACTGCCAGTCAGCGGGTGGTCGGAGTGTGGATCATCCTTGGATAAAAAAGTCAAAGCTGAGCAGATTGAGCGCCGGTGTACCGTGGATAGGGAGACCGTGCTCTCGTCCATCCTCTCCTCAATCCTTAGTGTGGCATGACTTGCAGGACTTTCCGAGCGGTACTCGTAAAAAATTGAGGGCACGAAGAGCTTCCGGTGAAATCAGTGTAGTAGCTTCACCAAGTAGCGAGAGAGCGAGCTGGTCGGTTGGCTGGAATTGCAAAAGGTGGTGCTACCTCAGCAAATATGTTGCAAAATTTTCGCAGATCCCCAAAAGATTTTCTGGCATCAAATATAATTCGTTGCAAGACTTATGGACCGACCTAATACATCTGGCAGCATATTGCTAGGCAAAGGGCTTCACTTCCACCTCGAAAAAGTGCTAGAACAGGCGGTAGGCTTGGACAGCGGTCAAGCTAGATAGAAGCCCTGGCGAGGCGGCGCTAAAAATGAAAATGAATTTCAATGGTGGGGCCTTCCATTGTATCTATGCATGAAGTTTCAACGATCGCAATCTTCTCTACCACGAAAGCTGTGTTCGTGGGTGATTAGAAAGCACCAGCTTCTAACGGGCTTACTACCACCCATGATCGCCCACACTTTTCAAATGCAGGAGCCAAACTTTCGATTTGGCTAGAAGTATGTCGCAAGGGCAGCTTGACATCCTGGAGACGAGGGTCACACTCCCTCGGCGAAAAACGCCTCCTTCGTGCGTTGCGCACACTAGAATGCCGCATTGCAAAAGTC
>KZ345837.1:78606-91581 GCA_002352805.1 Teladorsagia circumcincta | reverse complement strand
GTGTTTCTTCAACTATCAACCACAAACAAGTGCATGGCGCACTTCAAAGCATGCGAGTTTACCGCGGAAGTGTCCATAATTGACTGTCTACACACACAAATATGCTCTCAAGGAGATCCATTGTTTTCAAACTGAATCGAAGTTAGTAAAAAAAGTGACCACTACGGTAGATTGACTACTAAGGGCTTATACAAAAAAAATTCAGAAAAATATATCCAACTGTCTGCGACTTCCTAAAAAAGTTTAGTATCCATCATGATGGACAAAGCTTGTGCGATGTCGTGTTATCATTATTCCCAATAAAATTGAGTTTGAAGGGATCTGTAATCGTTTGAGTGTTGAAAACTCGCGTTTTCAGAAGAGTTGCTCCGGAAATCAATGAAAAAAAATTTGTCCAACGGGGTGATTTTCTGAACAAATCATTTTGGGAGCTGAACAAAGTATGCATTAGAAACACTAACCATCTAGTTTCTTCCAGGGAAAAAAGATTCGCAGAAAGCTCATTATGAAGAAAGTTATAAGAGTTTGAAGCCAGAAAACCAGCGCTCCGCGAAAAATTTGTCCGCGATACACCCAAAATTGTCCAACGGGGCGATTTTTTGACTGCTTCAATTTTGGAAAGAGTTCAGGTATTCATTAGAAAGCTCTAATCTTCTAGTTTATCCCAGGGGGACAATAATTGCCCAAAGTTCATTCTGAAAAAAGATATGGCCTTTGAAAGCCAAAAAACCCGGTTCTGAAGAAAAAATTGTCCAACGGGGCAATTTCTTGAAGAAAACAGACTTTGCAAAAGTTAGAGTATATTTTAAAAAGAAAACGATCTGTACTCTGAAAATTTTCTAGCCACTTCTCACAATCTCTAATTCGAAGAAAATTACACCCTTCCAAAGAAAAAAGTAGACATTTCTGTGAATTCCCGATTCTCGACCACATAGCTCACAGCGATTTGAAGGTAGTGCACAGAAATGAAGGTTTTCTGAAAGTAGGTCTCTCGTAGATTATAAATCTATTTTGAAGTTTGAAAAATATTGAAAATTAACTGAATTACAATCTTTTGAAGATAAACAGTCTGCCTCGGCCTTTCCGCGCTGCTTCGAAGGGGGAGATTGCGCGCGAAAATGCAAACTCACGCTCCAATGCTAAATCGGTTCCTCGCGAGAATGTTCCTGACGAGTAGCTGAATTGTCACATGTATCGGGTCGGGTGTGGGGGGGGGGTCGGTACCAAGGCCCTTCAGAAGGGGGGGGGGGTCGTAAAATTTTGGGAATTTGTCCAACGTGACGGTTGACCCTGAATGGAGGTTGATGGAGGTCATTAAAGGGATGGCGTTTTGACGATTTTGGTGGAATTTTATGAAGGTAGTGAGAATTAGGCAAAATTGGTGGACTTGCCGCTTGATCATACCATACCAATTTACCCCCCCCCCTCCCCGCTCAACGGGAGGAAAAAATGAGCGGGTTGGGCTCCGTTGACTGGTCTCAGAATCAAACACTACAGAAACAGCCATAATGATGAAGGTGGTGGTCGGAGTAGGGGAAGAGATCGTATTGGGACAGCTTTCTAAGAGTGATGGTGTGATGGGGGGGGGGGGTTGGGGTCGCATCGAGACGCCTTTAAAGGCAGGATTTACGATGAAAAAGCAACCCATTCCAAATTAAGTTAGGGATGGTGAGTGGTACCACAAAGGAGGAAAAATCATGAGAAAAGGCCCAGAATCCGAGAAATGGGACCCCTTTCTTTCGCCTTGATCTCAGCATTGGTGCGACTCCAATCGTTGTGCCCTCTTCAATAGAACGCTCTCTCTGCTATCTAATCACTCGCTGCGTATAGATCTGCGGCGAATGATTGGATCATCGATGGGCGTGGTTTGCCAGGTTTGCCAAGGGCGCTAAGCGTGAGCCATGCTAGATCGCCGAGGTCAAATCTTCCGCTGCCGACTGCGTGCCAGTCTGCACACTCAAGAGGTCCGCCTGTCTCCTCTCTAGGCAATTCTCCCCTTCTTCGATCGTGAAATCCTCCTTTAAGAGGGAGGATCACAAAATTTTTGGAAAAGTGCGAACGTAACGGTTGCCCTGGTTTGTTCTATAATTGTTACTGAAGTGTACAGAGCAGTGGGACACAAACCTCTGTGTAACTTCATCGCTCTACTTATCTCCATCACTCCTAGCTTGTTCTTATAGATGTAGGGACTGAACGCGTCAAACGTGCTCCTGAAATGCAACTTATGAATAAACACTTCGGTACTCGCTTCTGATTGTTAAGGGGTGTTTTTAGCCGAAATTCGTCATGCGAATGCTATCACAAGGAAACTGGGTTATGCATGAGACACCATTTCAGATGGGAATCGAAAATAGCACAACTGCTCGGAAAGCGAGGGATGCGGGTGCTGTTTTCGCCTAGAGCAAAAAGTTCTTTTCTCGTAGCTCAACATCCCTGTGATAGCTCTACTACTTGATACTTTTTGAAAGAAATCCAAGAGAAATAAACTCACGTGAGACGAATATACTGCAACGCCGACCCGTTGAGGTCGTTGCGTAACGCAACAATGGGTAAGCCTAAATGCACAAATTTCAATTGAGTACCGAAATACATTGCCATTTCTTTATCATTTGTGGGACAGAGCTCGCTATGGCTGGAGGGCGACGCGCTTTCGATGACATCATTGGATGTCATTGTTGGACTGATCCGTCAGTGCACTAAGGGGGAGGATGGTTGGCACCACCTTTTAGCCTCATTACAACGACATCATTAAAACCGCAACGCTCTCCGGCTATCGTGATCATTGTCCTTAGCCCCTATCCATCGTTCGCTACACCACGAGCAGCTTAAACGCATACCCCAGGATCAAATTGTGTGGTTCTTGCACACGGATATGAATGTATTGGTGCGAAGTGGATCTGCAGTGAAGGAAAAAGGAAAAGAATCCGTAGAAAGCTCAGCTAAGGGCTTGCCCATCATCGAAATCAGCTGTGCTGAGGCAATGAGAGATAAGCGCGAAGAGGAGAGCATGAGATGAGAGAGCGCAACAATGGGAGGGTGCCAGGCAACAGCCTGACAAAAGAAAAAAATCTGCAAATTCAGCAGCTTACTTTGCGAGGCCTTAGCGCCACCGTTAAGCGAATTCTGTTCAGAGAATGCCACAGCAGTGATTGTTCTTTGCGGGTCTATCCTACAGACCGAAGGGAAGCTCACACGACTTCTGCCTGGGATGTGCCTTTAAACTGAGCACCCACAAGAGAGCCGCTCTATTTGACTTATTTTGCTCAGATATGTCCCCATTCGTCGGTTTTCATTTCCATATGAAGGATTTATCAACGCCAATAAATTTAATGAATCATTGAGTACGATAAAAAGGTGGCAGAGTGGAAATATGAACGACTACGGCGATTCGCAATGAAAATAGTAACACTCGAGCCTCGTGCCTCTTTGACTCTCGATGGAATAAGTTGCACGGCGCACCTCAGAAGAAGTTATCAATCACTGACACACTCGCGTCTTCAACGAATTTAATATATCTACATGTTGGTCTGTTTTCTATTAAAATTGTGTGCCTTCCAGGTTTGAAGGTACAGTCATTCATTGGGCGGTCCCTGCATTCACACATTACTACAAGCCTTTGGTTCGATTCGAATAAGTTGAGCAGCGATTAGAATTTCATCCTTTCGTTCAAATTAAGGCACTACCCCTCCCATGGAATAGAGAAAAAGGACACCGAACTTGCACTTTTCGAATTATCAGTAAGTATTAGTTTCTTCCCACGGCGAGTCAAATAAAGAGAATAGTGTACGTTATTAATTGATTCCACGATTAGATAAATGCTGAACGGCGAACTAGTCAGTAATAGGGTCATAAAAAATCTGAGATTGCTTTGGAAAGCAGGGCATGCTAAGAAGATAGCGGAGCCATGAAATGGCTGCATAGGAGAGATTATTCTACACTGAAGTCTCAAGGGCATGACCCAGGACCAAGCTGTGGTGGTTTTTGCACGTAAAAATGAAAGCATTAGTGTGAAATGGTCCGGCGGTGAAGAAAAAAAAGAAAGTAATCCGTCAGAAAGCCTAAACTCAAGGGCTTGCTCACTTTTGTGATAGAGCAGTCAGAGACTAAGCAAAGAGGAGAGAGGATCGACAGGATAGAGCAAAGGACGAGAGCGCGCAGCACATGCAATGCGCCACGAATTCGACACCACTCAGACTTACAGAAAGCTGTGCACATCGCTTACACAATGGCTTTAAAGTCACTTGATGCTCAAGATTGTCTCAGTGCTTCCTATACCTTTGCTCTCAAGCCTAATCCGTTGGAGTGGGAGCCGTGGGTCTGAATTTGCTTGGGCCCACATGCTCACTAAAATAAGCCTCTTTAAGCCATGACACTTCCGCACTTAGCTCCCAGATACAGATGGGATAAATGGAACAGTAATCGCTATTGACTAACGCTATCCGAATACACCACGCAGCCTCAACACCGCAGAGGCGTGGATCGAATATGAGGCCCTAGGACTCGCAGAAGAAAGGCGGCGATAATGTCGACAGTGATTTCGTAGTAACAGATAAGCGTGGTAAAGACTAGACGACAAGCCACCAGTGCAAAGATTACACGCCTTACAATGACTACGTCAGCAGAGTGCTCCAGCTTCTTATCACTGAACTTGTCACTGTCACTTGAACGGGAAAAATATATTTGACCAAATGTTTTACATCTCATCAGGCCTCGTCGTTCACCATCTTCCACTAAGATGCAACTCACTAGTAACTCAGGAACTCTCGGAAATAGGAAGGAGTAAAAAACGTCAAAATACTGTTGCAAATCGAAGAAAAGACATAAAACCCACAGTATGAGCCAGTCATCCATGGTAAAATTGGCCGAATGCTGGCAAGAACTTTCTCACCGCCACCAACACGAGTACATCGAGACGGTATTGTTGTCGAGTTGGCAGGACGTGACCGCGATGACTTCATTTCATTCTATAACACAATTTTTGAATCGGTGTACCTCACTTGCTAAAATAATCATTCCTAACTTGAAAATTAAAAGGACGGGGGAAAACCCGCAATCGAGTTCATATTCATACCAATTTCTATGAACGGAAGCTGAAATTACAAAAAAAGAAATATTGACAAACCTAGACATGTGACGCCTTTGACGAAACCGGCATTGGCCGTTAAAACGGCCACGTTGACCCTGAATAGAAAATGGAATTTTTAAAACCAATTCAAGGAAAAAGCGAAGAATCAGAGAAACACGAAACTTTTCGAGCTCAAAGAGACAGTAACACACCAGAAAATGTAAAGAAGGATGATAAAAGGATGATTATACGAATGAAAAAAGTATGAGAGAAAACAGCCAGAGAAGGATGAACATTAGATAGAAAAGCGCCGCACAAAAATCAATAAAAAATCAAGAGGGACCCTCAAAAGAAACTTCCATCGATTTGCGATAAGAAAACTGCTGACGACAAAATAGTGAACGGACTTCGGCCGCCGCCAGTGTCACAAAGGTTGAAAAAATCGCGGTTCCTCAATAGCTAGTAAGCTAAAAGCTATACATAGGTCATGCATCAAACACATTTTAGCAAGCGACTAAAACTTTTTGGAAGAACGTTTTGGGTAAATGTAGTCAAGCCACGAACACCGTTAGACGTGGAAGCATACTGTCGAGCTACCAAAACCGGTTCCGTGACAGGTAACAGAAAACTACTTGGCAGTAAAGTAACTGATATTATATACAAGCATTCATGCATTACATATGATTTTTATTCTAAAACGTACGACCATGCTGAAGTTGGAATTTAGTCGAATGGAGTGGCGCAATTAACATTTTTAAAGAATGGTAAGATGCGCGAGTGATTCCGGTCTGTGCGCAAATCTTTAATTCTGTTTTCCCCTCTCGAAAGCTTTTGTGAACTAAACCGTTCCCGAAGACAGGAAGTCTCCTGAACCAACCACAGATTCGCTCGTAAAATATGGTCGCTTTCACTTTGCCTATTGCGCACTCACAAATGCCGAGCAGGATGCTGCTGCTGATGTAAGTTTTATGGCAAAATATTTCTTAGATGTAATGTCCAACTTCGCTCTTCGCAGAACCTCGGCATTGATGTTTATTCGTGAATAGTTCTTGTGCCTTCGAGGTTGTTAGGTGGAAAATTGATGAATTGGCCCGACGTCTCGACCAGATTGTCTTCCTCAAAGGCCTAGTCCACCACCGCAGGAGCGAGAAGAGCCGCTTGGAGTCAGTTTTAGTAAGTGAATCTTACTTACTAAAAATTCAAATAAAATTTACTTACTAAAACTGACTCTGAGCGGCTCTTCTCGTTCTACGGTGGTAGACTGGGCCTTTGGTGAAGACGATCTGGTCGAAACGTCGGGCCAATTGATGAAGTTCCCACCTAGCAACCTCGAAGGCACAATAACTATACACGAATTTCTTAGATGTCTCCCCACATGCAGAAGCAGGCCCTCCTTCACTGCCCTCACCGTCCTTAGAATAAGAGTTTATATGTCATCACAATCGAGCTCGAGGAGGCCTACCGTCTTCGCTCCAACCTAGAGCTCCTACTTAACTCTGTGAACATTAGACTGATGAAGAGTTTCCTAAACATTAGCTCTGATTGTGCAAGCTCGCTTCTGACTCATTTCAGATAACGTAGCAATGGCTTATGATCCGTTCACGATCCCGTTTCACGCTCGTACCGTGCACCTTGTTCCCGTGAGAAAACCTTCCCATGTCTCCGGTGGGGAAGGCTATTACGAAATCTTCTGATAGACTTGAATGAGCTCTCTAATATGCATGTGGGTGCATTCGGTTTAAATCAAGCAAAGTGTAAATATTCAGCTCTAAATGACTGCAGAGAGAGAATGACTTCTTTTGTCCCTTCCCCTGTATTTCCACCTTTGGCGAAATTGTTCTCACTCACGTCACACCGCGGAAAAGACACGGCACCGATCTCAGGTCATCCCAAGACGGCGGCTAGGATTTGATCACTCTGTTAACCCATTACGGATAACCGCTATGTTAGCACCTCTGTAGTTTTTGGCGTCAATTTTAACAGTACCCAATAATTTATCGATAATTCTATCAGTGTGTGAATACAAGACATTTCAATGCTCGAAAAAAGTTAATGACTTAGAAAATTGCTTGATAAATCAAACACAACTACTTCTGTCTTCCGTGTGGCGTCGGGCTGGCGCCGTACAACTGATTAATTTCTCATCACAATTGGGAAAACGTGGCTCGAAATTAACGAGGAAAGGGAGGGGACAAGCAGATACCCATCCCCACCATGGACGCGACATTGCGGAGAAAATCTTGTTTCCACCCTTACAAGATCAAATGACGAGCAGCTGTCAAAATAATAGAAAATAGACAATCTCGTGTATTATCTAGTAACTCAAAATCTAATAAGATATGATCGGAGAATGAGTCTGAGCTAATTTCAGTGTAACTCTGTGTGAGCGAAGCTGCAGTTTATCAACAAGTCCTGCTGAAGAACAAGTTGTTGTAGATAACAAATTAAAGTGGGAAGGACTAGTTGGAAGCTTGAATAGTAGCTTAGAGTTCCGGAGAGCCCGCCACCCTCAAAAGCCTACACGTGGCTCAAGGCTTTGGAGCTGGTCTTTAAATCCTCTAGCAACTCCTTTCCAAAGCTTCTGGTAAGATGCTAGGGGGAACAATAGGAAACGGTAACTGGGGGAAATAAACCCAGTCAACCACCACAGGAACACACCGCAACATCTGTCGTAGTTAAATTTATATAAGATATTCTGTGGTAACCTTTTGTAAGAGGTGATTATTCAAGGAACGAAGATCGCAAAATATCATCATGCCATTCAAGTTGAATAGAGCAATCTTCTCCCTCTCATTTTCAGAGCGGCTAACTTGCTGTAAAGGACTAGCTCTATGTCAACAAGTACTTGTGAAGAATAGAATGTTCTAGAACAATTCAAGAAGGGACTCCTGAGAAGCAGATCTTTTGAAAGAGAAATACGAGAAGGACATCTGAAAAAGCACGTCTCGATGAAGTAATATTGATCAACGATAGGTGTGCCACGAACAGGTAAGAAAAGCAGAGGGCCAAAAATAGGGATATCTCGATCACCTGTAAGAGTGATACCACAAAGTAAGAAAAGCATAGGGTTTCGGCCAAGTGTCGCAACGCAAACCATCCACGACATTACCATTGTTGTGAACTTTTGACTTGAACAGACCTTTGAACGATGCCCAGTCCTACCAGAGTGGGAAAGATTTCAAGGTTATGCCATGGATGAAGGATTCTTTCCCCAAACCCCGAATGGCTTGGGGCCGTATGCTATCCTCCCCGAAGGTGTCAGAGGACGGGAAATTCCTCTAAATTCTCTCCGTCTTCCCGACTGGGATGGCCCTTAAATGTGCGTATATAGGTGAAAGTAAACATGTACTGTAAGTGAAGAAACTATACTGTTCGAAGCGAATAAATTTAAAGGAAACTTAGGATCACCTAGCTTCGGGAAAGGATAGCATACGGCCTTTGGTTTTTCACACAGAAGAGGTCAAATAGGGAGTATGCAAGGTCGCAAAAGCGAGTGTTCTACTATGCATTTATAAGTCTATATAAGTATATAGTTTATATAAGTTTAGTGAAAATTCCTACCCGCAAATTCCTAATGAAAATGAAGGAAATATAAGGACAAGAGGAAAACGCAGCTAGTGAGACGAGACTGGATAATTGAATTAAAGCCTAGGGAGAGTACAAGTAAAGGGCAGCATCAAATCACCACTGCCTGCGAATGACGGAAAGGTATTAATTTCGAATAAAGAACGCACAAGCACATATAGTCCAGGCTTGAATGCGCATGCATATTAGCCGTCTAGTACTTATCATGAGTTTTTAACATGGTTGGAAGTGACATTGGGGCAAGTGGCACTGTTAACCACGCCCGCGGTCCGAGGATCAAATCCCAGGTTATGCGTCTTCTGGGCCAACCAGCCTTTCATCCTTCCGGGCTCGACTGATTCTTACCAGACTTATCTGGGATGACAAAACATTGACTTGACATCGGCTGGCCTCCGAAAGCCTTATATAGGCTGAATCGCACTCAAATTGCCACTACGATTCTGGATTGAAGAAGATTGCGTGGCGCATCCCAAAACAAGATGAGATGTGTCATTAGTTTCCCTTTCTTAAGTATTTCACAATACAGCTTTATGAGCAAAATGAACGCCTTACAATTTTAGTCGTAGACCTAAATAATATTGTGAACTATCTTGTTCAAAATCTTCAAAATCCCTTCACAGAAACTCGGCTGCGTTCTGAACAGGGTCAATCGTCCGTTCGTACTATTCGAACGAGGGGGTCGTGTTTGTAGTAGGTAAAGGGGTCACATTTTGGGATTGAGGAAGGTAATTATGGTGGGAGCGGAGTTTGATGAAGATTGTTAAAGGGGTGGCCGAGTTTTCTGACGAATATGGTGGAGTACAAATTAGGTAGTGCCAATGCAAAATTGGTGGAATTGCCGCTTCATGATACCAACTTGTCGTCTGGATCTCAGAATCAAATGCTATATAAACAGTCATGACGATGAGGATGGTGGTCGGGGAAAAGGAAGGGGATCGTATTAAGAGCCCCTTCCCCTTCTAAGACTGATGATGGTGATAGGGGTCGCATGTCGCATCGAAACCCCCCTAAGAGGGTGGTCGCAAAATATTCGAAAAATGCGAACGTGACGGTTGACCCTGGCTCTAAGTTTCACGTTTTTCCTCAGCCAACGAGCTCATCAAAAACCTCGTTAGGACAAAAAAAGAACCTGAGAACTACGATGTTCTGGAACTGTACTTATCAGTACGACTCGTTTCCATGGAGATATATTTTACTTTCCTAATGATGGGACGCACGCACTGACCCCCGCAAATCATCATATTTGCCTATCTGCATTCATGTGCTTCCACGATCTAGGACTGCAATCTTGGATGGCGCAACCCACAAAGGGGTTTACTGATGCCGTATGTGTAACTTTATGAGACAACTAAATGTTACGATTAGGTGACACGTACGGCTTCCTCCTGTAGACCTGTAGAAAGTCAAATGCATGAGTAAGTGGAGACTACGTCAAAGATAGTAACCGTTGAGATAACACCGTAAAAACCCGCTGCATTCATCACACACCGGACGTACTAGCTGTCACAACATTAGTCTATCTAATCCATTTTCTCTTTGGTGCCACAGCAAGGCCTTGATATTGACTGCGAAAAAAAAAGAGCACCACTAACCCATGCTGAACTGAATAAATCTTACGAGAGGCCAGCTCAGAGAATTACAGATTTACAGAAAGTGATTGAAGTATCTGTGAACCGCGAAGATAAAAAAATTCAGCCTATTCCACTATTACTGCCCCAAAATCTCAAAAATTAATTTTTCGCCGAAATTTCGCCTATAGAGGTTACTCAAGCGGCTTATCACGAGTATTGGCCATTTTTGACGCAGGCGCCATTTGGCCCCGCCTTGTCACAGTGGCTGTTTTCACCTAATTCGGCGCAAACTTCTATCTCAGTGTTATTTGGTGTCCTTATTGTGAATGTGACATTTGTTTTCAGAACTAGCGCTGTCTGTAGGCAAAAGGATGGATCCGATTGATGTGTTTTTATTTAGAAATTAGACAAGAAGTGCGATAGGAACGTTACTGGGGGAGAAGAAGCGAAAAACAACATAGAAGACACTAAAATTTCCCTCGCGAGTCGACTGTGATATGAAAGAGAGACACATCGCTGCAAGGAGGGAAAACGTAAAAGAGCACATTGTATGCGAGACGTCTCAGACGCCACGTATGCCGCGATTGGCAAGCACACAAGGCAAGGCCTACCCGCGGCTGCCTCGCACCTTTGACTCGTAACAGTGCCGCGCCTCCTGCGTTTGGGGACCCTTCTAACTCTGAGGGTTACTTCTTGGCACCTAATCCCAGCCCGTGGCTTTAACGCATATTCTCTACTGCCCTGCTCTTTCACTAATAGTGGAAAAGGCTAAGCTTATTAAAGAGGAGACACCTAGTAAGTAAATTGAGCATCGCGGGCAAAAGTTTAAGTGTGTGAGATCACATGGTGAGTACCTGGCCAACCTCTGAACCCTCTTCTTCTTAGGAACTTGATGCTGTTCGCGATTTGATCAGTGAGAGGGTGCAGACGAGCACAGTCAATGAAAAGAGTGCCTTTTAAAGGGACAGTTGATGAGAAGACAGCGGAGTACCGAATATCTACGAGGATTCTTTCCTATGTTTCCTCTTGTGCACCACCAACGCACTCAAGCGCTTATTTCCTAGGGGTCAAGCATGACATTTCCTGCAGAATTTTCAACGCTACCTCTCCAGCAAAAACCTCTTCTAAAAATTATTCATCCAGCATTCTAACTCTGAAAACCAATCAGGCAATGTGGGAATGCTACGCTGCAATCAAAACAATGAAGATTTTTTAATCTTGCCTCAAAATCCCCTCACCCTTCCACTCCACACCCACACCACAAAATGCAGCCCTTACTCTTGAAAAAGACGCCCCTGTTGTCGATGACTCGCGAGTCGCGGCTCGGCTTGGCCCTGCGTACTTTCGTTGCAATCCGGCGCTTCTGATGAGACAAGGTAGCAATACAGAGCGAAAGCGGTAGTTTTAGAACAATATCAGACTTTGCCAAACATCCACTTTTTTCTGGAGAATGATTTGAAGACGTAAGAAACCTCAATAGCTCTTGATTTGCCACCATCAAACATTTAATTCAGTATTTTTGAGCTTGGCGCTTGCAAAAATCACTTTACAAACTGAAGTGTTCATTCAGAAACCGATGAAGATTTGAAAGATCTACTCGTAAGATTAATGGAAGTCAAATCTGCAAAGAGGCCAGTGTATTTGATCTTAGCTATTTAAAGGACGAGTTTACGCAGAAAAGGCAACCCATTTCAAATTGACTTAGCGGTGACTAGTTTTACAGTAATGAAGGAAGAATCCTGGAAAACGGCCCAGAACCCGAGAAATGGAACCCCTTTCTTTGCTCTTGATCTCGCCATTGATGCGACTCTCATCGCTGTGCCCTCTTCAACATAACGCTCTCTCTGTTATCTAATCACTCGCTGCGTATTGATACGTGGCGAGTGATTCGATGGCCTGTGGGCGTGCACTGACCAACAGCGCCAACATTGAGCCCTAATAGGTCAACGAGCTCAACTCCTTCGGTGCCAATTGCGCATCAGTCCGCACCCTCAGGAGGTCCGCGGGTCCCTTAACCAGGTGAATTAATCCTAATTCAACTTTCACTCTAATCCGTGAATTCGTCCTTTAAGTAAACTCTCACAAGTTGAGCATGCAATTGAGGTCCTCCATATTCGATGAATCACCAAAAACGCAACACTTAAATAACGCTAGAAGCAGAAATTAAGATATTCCCTAGAAAACGAAAACCGTCAGAGGAAACTGATACCTAAAACATGATAGCGCAAAACTCTAAAAGGGAATATTAGGTTGTCCTAAAAGTCTTTGGCCATTTTCATCTGTATGTTGTGAAATCTCAGGGATGCTTTTTGAACATCATTTGTAATGCGCATGTGAACCTTAGTCAATGGCCTCTTCAGTGTATTTCTGCCGAGGGATTTTGCAGCGACTTGGCTGAGAGAACCAACTTTGACTGAAAGCATGTTTGGCCTCTCATGATTCTACAGCCCAGAAAACGCGTCAGTGGAAGCGATGCAGCAAGAGCCCCACGCCTTGTGATGGACCTCCACAGTGTCTTTCACGGCATGGTGAACATTTGGTTGCCGACGTCCAGCAACTCGAAAAAAAAGCTCAAAGTTGGTCGGCTTGTCCCACTGAGTGACGAGTGTCTTTTGGAGTTGTTCGGAAACAGTCTGTGGTGAAAGCACCGTAGCTTACACAGCTTTTACACAGTTATCAGAAGGCAATAGCCACTCCTCAATAGCTCACCAAAAAGAAAAGAATTCGTGGCGGAACGAAATTTCGTGGTCTCGT